>ONZK01001611.1:111235-133802 GCA_900322385.1 Pharnaceum exiguum | reverse complement strand
TCATTAGTCTGCTCGGGTGAAATGTCGGGCAAGTTGGGATTATTCTGAGAAATATGTCAACTTGGGATTATTTTGGGATAATGACCCCAACTTGGGATTATTCCCAGCAATTTTGCCAATTTTTTACAAATAAATTGCTCAATTTATTTTTGAGAAAAATTTGTGTGAACCCGTTTCATATATGAGGCTAGGTAGGAGGGGTTATTATTGAGTAGCCGAGGGGTCATTATAGTGTAGTCGAGTGGTCATTAATACCTAATCTCATATATGAAACGAGTTCACCCAATTTTTTGCCTTTATTTTTAGAACCTTTGAATGATGAAATTATAAATCACTAGTTAACTTTGTCCAATATAACTAGAGTTTGACTAAATTAAGCACAAGGAATTGAATTTAATAAATTAATGAGCTACTAAGCACAGTACACTAATAAAAAATAGTGACTACATGGAGTAATAAAGTATGACTACAAGGATTGGTATGGTACGTGGTACTCGTACAGTCGTACTAGATGAAAAGTATAGCGTACTCCGTATGTAATTACTAATTACACCCCCAAAATGAGTGTATGATGACCAAATTCTAGGAGAAAAAGAAACTTTAGAAAAATATGGGATAATGAGGTGGGGAGGACCGGAGGAGTAGATTGATTTACAAAACAAAAAGGACCGTAAGAGGGAATCGAACGTGTGACCAAACAAAATTTTAGTACTGAGCAGGACTCCTAACACCAGCTGAGCTAGATGTTTAGTATGTTTCTTTACTGCACTATATTAAATTTATCAAAATTTCGGATGATGGGAGGGGCCAGGGCCCGGCTGGCCCCCCTTGTCTCCGCCACTGCGATTCTAGACATCGAAAATCATGAGAAACACAATTTTTTAAAATTGGAGGATACGGCAATCTAAGATGAGTTTTTTTATATTATAGTTATAAATTTAAGTTTTAATTTAATAGACTAATTAAATAATTAAAAATGTAAAAAATTGGGTTTTGACCAATCTAACTCCTAGCAGAAGAGTTACCTAGAAAAGTCTCCAAAATTTTAATGAGATCTAATGAGGATGGTGACAAAACGACTTGTGTTAGACTAGTGTAGCGATGAGGTCCGCTGGTTTGTTAGGTGGTGGCGATTAATGAGAGGGGGTGGGTTGAAGGAGTAAGGGACAAATTAGGGGTTTAGGAAGATGAATGTAAGTATCGATTTTATGAATGGACTACTGTAAAAGTCAAGGGGCAGGACACAGGTATTTGTGGCACACGCCTAAGTTAGGATACGTGCCATGGTGTCCCCTTCAAAAGATATGTTTCCTTCACTCAGGAAACGTGTCCGAGCAGTTTCCGACAGGTGTCTAACGAGTTTCATGTGTCCTCGAGTTTCCGATACAGATTCTTCACCTATGATGAAGTATCAGTGCTTCATAGAAGACTTGTCACAGTTATGCTATTATTATATTTAATTTGTATGAATTTATACAGAATTACGATAGTTATTGTTGGTCGATTTTCTTTACATAAAACATCATTGTTTCGGAATACACACCAATCTTTACACTAGTTTCTTACTACAGATTAGACCAAGTATCCTACAGCTACTCTAAGCCTCTAAGGTTGGTCTTGCTCGATCTAACTCCTTCCAGCGCTTAGGGGCGTGGTATGCAGACTTAATTGCGTACTCATCCAAGGCAGTATGGCACCACATTAGTTCGTCAGCAGGCCACCTATCACACAGCAGAATCTGAATGACACATTGGACAACGATAGGCCACAGATATAATGTTCATTAAGCAAGGCAACGTTCCAGCAACTTCTAGCTTTGATTATGAACTGTGCTACTGTGAGATGGTGCTACTGCATGTGATTATGATACACTGAACATGACTTAACACAAACTAATTGTTCTCTGTAAATTCGGTTCTGACGACACTATAACATTAGCCAGTACGCCTCCGGAATTGTAGCAGTAATGGTGTAGCAGGGGAGAGGTTTAAGCAGACTGGATGATATATTTTGAATCAAGTGGTCTATTATTGTCAAAAAAACTGAACCGTGAAAGAAATCAAAGACTTGCATAAACAATTCAGAACTCAAAATCAGGAAAAATATATAGTAATAAGACATTAGTCAAGTGATTAACAGAATCTCTCTTGTGCTCAAAGGAGAAGAACAAACTGCTGTAAAATCGTAAAGATTGACAAATTCACCAATGTGGCAATGCCGCTTGTTAGATCGTAGAGTGGTCAGATTCTGAAGGACTGTATATCACGGAAGGTGAAAGATGTGTGAGAATATAATGTCTTGAAAACCATGAAACATGAGGTCTTACATCTTTGACATCATGTCGATGTAGTTGTTCATATTTGACTGGACCTCGTCTACTCAGAGCAGCTTTGGTGTCCCATAACCGTGTCCCATCTTATGTGCCACTCAATCTCAACCACACATAATTTGTTAATGCAATTTATTTTAAATGCCTTAATAAATAACAAACGGTCCGGATTGAAGTGACACACAAGATGGGACACGGTTATGGGACACCAAAGCCCCACTATCGTCTACTTTGATCAACCATGAAAACTCCCAATTCCGAGTGTATCAAAAACTTGCCTACTTTCTTACCTAGCCAACAATCAGCACAACAAGCCATGATTCCGTTCACTGTACCAACACTAGTGTTAATAGTAGACTGTAGCGTGAACGTCAGAATTTTCGACCACGAATCACATCCGGGTCTTTTCATCCACATGTGCAACACCGAATCGTTAGGACTCCAGCGGCAGACACTCAGGGCCTCCTTAACGGATCCCAAAAAAACATTACCACCAGTAATTGTTAGTTCAACCGGCAACGGGACCGTGGCTAGGGTCTCCTTGGCTAAGTCAAGCTCGAGGATCAATTGCGGATACCATCTCTTAACGCTATCTATGAGCCAATGGTGCTTTCCTGACCTCCCCTCTCCTACACCATCTGTATCGTCACGTTTAGTGTCAGACCAATAGTCCTCCATTACTTCCTTAGACAGCCCTAAGTAATCGTTGTCTAACGTTTTCCACTTCTTTGTCTTGGATGAGAATACTTGAACACGGAAATCAATCGAACTATACCTCAACATTCGAAAGATCTTGTACTCATCCGACGACGTAACATACCCGAATGCCCAAAGAGGACGCGTGACGAGTGGTTTAAATAGCACGGTCGGATCGGGAAGTTTCGTAAGCTTACTCGTCATGGGGTTTAACAACCATGTACCCAACCACGACTTCAATTCATCTTGGAAGCATATTATTCCATGACATGACCCAGAAACGTATGTTTGGTTATATCAAAAATCGAACTATCTCGTGATTTAACCTTAAACAAGCTAGCAACATTGCCGTTCTCCTCAGTAGATGGACTATTTTGAACCGTATAGAACGATGGGTGTTTTCTACTCTTGTTTTGTTGTTTTATGGTTTCTTTTGTGTTTTTGGTGAAATGTGACAATGGGAGTCTTTTGTTAACATTTTTTGGTTGTGTTTTTGTTTGTTTTGTGTCTTTGGTGAAATCATGTAACGATCGGAGTTTACTAATAGTATCCTCCTTCGGTACGAGTAGGAGACCATGGTTGCTATGGTGTGAAGAGGTAGAAATATGGAATTCCCATTCTTTGCTTACAGATTTGAACCTAGCAAGTGATTTTTCCGGTAATCTTTGGAGAATTTTGTCCCGTAAATCTCTTGGTAACTTCGGGTTGATAGTATCATTGCGTTGTAGTGTTTCCATGATGATAGGGTTTTGCACTCCTAATTGTGTTTGCAAGTTTTATTATGGTTGGTGGATGTCGTGCAAAAGTGAGGCTCCTAAATCCCCCCTTTGTTGATGTGAATTTTATTGTATGTTCTTCTTTGAAATATATATATGGACATAATTATTTTTGTAAAATTTCCTAGATCGAGTCCCATTAAGGCTGATTTTACGGGAGATACGTTATTCGGTTAATCGTGGAACTCCTCTCCTGTCGGTGGGAAACAACAATATTGAAGAATTTCTTTTGGGAGCAGAGCATCTATTTTATTTTAGGAAAATTATTATTCCATATAAAGCTGAAAGATACTTAACTAAACTGGAAAAAAAGTTGAAGATGGTTAAAATTATAAATAAAATTAAATTGAAAAAAACTAAACTGAATCGAAAAAAAATTTGAATTGTGGCCTGGTAATACCGACGAACAAAACATAGCCTCCAACCTTCGAGTTAGAACATCCTATTTGCACCAGTCGACCCACTGGTTGGTAATTTTTTTTTTGAAAGCACCACTGATTGGTAATTAAAGTACTCCAAACAAGTAGTTTCTCCATTCACAAAACTCGAAAACGAACCATTTATTAAAATCACATATTCATATATAATCAATTCTCTCTTTTTCTTTTTTTTTTTAGCTCAAAAACATTAAAACTCCATCGGAATTCAAACAGAAAGAAAAAAAGAAAACTACTTCTAACGATATGGGAAACAGAGGTTTGGGACTGGTCTATGTATTGTGGAAAGTGGAAACTCAAACCTGCAGTCACCTGTGCCTACAAGTTTACAACAGCCTTGCACAATGCACCATTAGCCAGGGCCCAGGGGTTACATCTGAATTATCAAATGCTGATGCTGACAATAAATCTAAACACTACAAACCCAAATAAATAGTTTCAAGACTTTGGAGAACATAAATGTAAGACCTGTGGCTCTGGTGGCGAAGCAGGGCAGAGGTGTTTGTAGACAGGTGCATATATATTGATGAAATTCTCAAGAAACTAAATTAATTAAACAACAAAAAGGGATTAAATCAAAGACTTGCATCAGAATTGAAACTGAGACTTAATTTCAGTAACAAAAAAAGAAAACATATGTGAAGGCTAAATAACAGTATCTGCTGTGTTGTACTCAACGAGCAAAACAAACATCACAATGACATAAATCGGAAAGATCAAAACATTGAAGAATTTAACGATAACAGTACATACATAATTAACAACATGTTCTCTTCCAAAAAAAAAAAAATTAACCACATGTTAGATAGGGCATTCAAGGCCTTAATATAACGGAAGGTGAAAGATATGTGGGAATATAGTCTCTTGAAAACCACGAAACAGGAAGTGATTTTCGTTTCCTCATGGGCATCATCATGTATGGCCTAAAAATTTCGTCAATAGAACTTTCTTTATCATCAGCACGATTCGGCTCGTCATCATCAACCAGTTTTACAAATTTGACATGTTCTTTAGTGTGATCGACCAAGAAAACTCCTGATTGCGAGTGCATCACAAATATCCCTCCGTTTTTACCTAGCCAACAATCAGCACAACACGCCATGATTCCATTCACAGTACCAATGCTTGGGGAGCTAGGTATACGGAGATTCAGAATTTTAGACCACGAACCCCACCCAGGCCTCATCATCCACAGCTGCAAGACAGAGTTGTACTGGTAGAAGATAGTTAGGCTCTCCTTAAACGAACCCAAAAAGACACACCTATAATGACCTTTGACAAGAATTTCCGATAGGTCCACGGGCCAGGGGATCGTGTCTAGGGTCTCGGTGACTAAATCAAGCTCGAGGATCAACAATTGTGACTTATCATGATGCTTCATGAGCCAATGGTGCTTTCCTGAACTCTCAAGTCCAACACCATCTATATCGTCACGATCACTACTGTGCCAATAGTTCTTCATGACTTCCTTCGACAGCCCTAAGCCATCGCTTCTCAACATGTTCCACTGCTTATCTCTAGATGAGAATACTTGAACATAAAGCTTAGTGGGACTAAACCTCACCAATCGAACAAGCTTGTACTCATCCGACGAAGGAACATACCCGAACGCCCAAAGAGGACGTGAGAGGCGTGGTGGTTGATATACCAAGTTTGGGTCCGGAATTTCCATGATCTCACCCGTCAATGGGTTTAGTAACCATATACCATGCAACGGCTTTGTGTAACGTTGGAAGCATATTAGTCCATGACATGACCCTAGGAAAGTATGTCTCCTCATATCAAGTATCGGGTTACCAGGTAACTTAGCGGCCTTATACAAAGTATCATTATTATTACTTTCCCTATCATAAGATGGCTTATTTTGGATAGCATATAACGATGGAAGTGTACGGGAAGTCTCCCATTGGTCCAACTTCGGTACGACTAGGAGACCATGGTTGGTACGGTGGCACAGAGGAATATTTTGTGTAGAGACATAGGCTTGGTTGAAATCCGAACTCGAAATTGTTGACTGCCATTCCTTACAAACGGATTTGAACCTACTAAGTGATCTCACTGGTAATTTTGGCAGAATATGGCTCAATATAACCTCTATGGGTATATTGCTCATGATGAAAGAAAGAGCTTTTTTAATGTAAGTTGAAAGGAGTATTGCACTAATTAATAGTGTTTGTCAATCAATGTCGTGTATTGATAGGGCAGACTCAATAGGCGGCAGAAACTGATCATGTATATATACCGATCGAATATTTTGCTTTTATTTTTGTTTTTCCCGTATGTTTTTACAACTTACCATATTGGTGGAAATCTCGAAACAAACTTATTGTTTTTTCTTTTTCTGATGTCTAGAATGTTAGAAATAATTTTAGAAAAATCTAGAATAACCTAGATTAACCTATTATAAGATACTAGTATTTATATACATTTATTTAGAACTATGTAGAATGTCCAAGGCTTAATTTCAAACTACTTCCTAGATGTATGTTAGCATGTGTGTAGCACTACTCCCTCTATAGGAGTATTAGCTTACCACCAACATAAACTCCCCTACACCAACTCACATAAAATTATAAAATTAGTCTCGTCACATATAAATGGATCCACCACACTTAGCTTCCGTACCTATTAAAATTTCAACATAGACTTATTAGAGTCTAAAACTTTATCTCTAGGTTCACTTAGAAATTGGATAGATCGTCGAAAGAATACTCAAAGTGCGGGATTTTTAATTACTCAGTTAGAGTGATATGAAGCCCAATAAAAGAACCTTAATTCTTAGGTACACGTGCACATGTTGTCCGTTTACATCGGGTGTAAGTTTACAACTCATATTTTAGTCGCCTTTTAAATATCATTAGTCGGTAAGAAGAGAGAGTTGCTCAAATGGTAGAGAGTACACCTTCAACCCCTAAGGTTGGGGGCTCGATTCTTACCGGCCTTAGTGCCCCCTTTACACCAAAAAAAAAAAACATTAGTCGGTACCTTAATTATTACAATATTACTCATAATTTCACCCAATTTAAGTTTACACTTGTTGTACTACACACTTGTCGATTAAAGAAAACAACCTAACAATACAATATAGAACCAAAAATCAAAAAAAAAAATACTCCTCCAACATACAATAAGTTAAAATCCAATTATTACAACTAAACCCAAGTCAAACATAATCAATGGAGGGTTGGTTAGAGTGATATGTAGATTCATACCGGTTAAAAGAGGTCTCGAATTCGAGTCTTAACGTATGTAGAAACCCTCATTGGGAGACTCGCCCACCACAGGCAGGTGTGCTACTCGGGTCAGGTTCGGACGTAGTTGGAAAACCCAAGTCAAACATAAACACAGACAAGGCTATCTTAATGTCAGGCCCAAATGGCCCTAGAAAACATCGTGAAAAAAAAGAAGAAATTAATAGTCTTCGGCAGTTTTCACAGTATAAAACCAAAGATGAATCAAAGGGAAAGAAGAACAATTAATGGGCGACACACAAAACCAAAACCAAACCCAAAACAATTCATTACCATTTGATCTCATAACCTCAGAAATCCTTCCAAAACTCAACACAAAGCCACTAACACGTTTCAAATCAGTCTCAAAGCAATGGAACACACTTATCTCCTCACCATCTTTCACCAAATTACACCTCCAACTCCACTATCTCACCTCCCAATGCCTTTTCATATCAAATGACAAATTCCTCACATTCAAGTACTTATCTTTAGAAAACAAGGTTGACCCAGATGAGGATTTGGTCAAAATTGATCTGGGTAGCCGTTACTTTTCTGAAATAATTGAATTTTCATTTACTCATAATGAAGGCATGTTTATTGTTGGTTGTTGTGATGGTTTAGTTTGTGTTGATTTTGGGTATCAGTCTAGAATTTCTGATTATGTTTATGTTTGGAATCCTAGTATTAGAGCATTGAGAAGTGTGCCTAGTTTTATTGTTAGAGATGAGAAGAAGTTTAGTGATATTCTTGACCCACCAAAGTTTAGGAAACAGGATTTTATTTGTGGGTTTGGTGGTGTTAGTGAGAGTAATGATTATAAGATTGTGTATGTGACTGAAGAGAAGGGGAATGGTAGGAAAAGAGGGTATGTTTTCGGGTTAAAGGCGAATTCTTGGAGGAAAATTAGACAAGTTAGGGTTTTTCATGGGTATTATATTGACCCTAAGTGTTATGTTAGTGTTTTAGTTGATGAGACCTTGTTTTGGAGGATGGTGAAAGTGTCGAACGCGAACTCGAAGGGATGGTGTATTGTTGGGTGTGATTTGGTTGATGAGAAGTTTAGTGAGGTTGGAGTTCCAGAGTGGTTGAGGTTGAAGTCTTTGGATTTTGAATTAATGTTGTGTGCATTGAAGGAGAGGTTGAGTGTTTATTGGTTTGATGGTAGTGAAATGAGTATGAACATTGTGATGTCAATGGATTATAGAAATCTTGATTCTTGGAAGAAGTTGGTTAAATTTGATTGTCAGTATCTCAGTCCTTGCAACTTTTTCGGGTTTACTAGGTCGGAACAGTTCTTGGTTCATATTGATGGTGCGCATGTTCGTCTTGTTGATGTCAGCCAGGATCCTGCAACTTCTGAGAAGATAATGAAGATTGGACCTGGTGAAGATATTGTGAGTTATGTGGAGAGTCTCGTGTCTCCGTTCAATCTGAAAGAGGAGTAATGCAATGTTTATGTTGATCATGAGGATGTTGGTAGTGGTAGATTTAGATCAGGTAAACAGCAATGTCAGCTTCTCTGTGAGTTGAGCTTATTATTTCGCAGATCATGTCTGTAGTTTTTTTGTTAATGTTGCTACCAAAATTAGTAAATCAACAAGGATGCTATGCTATTTATATATTGATAAAATAAAAGAGCTTAGATGAGTTGTTTAGTTGTTTGTCTTCATGAAACTCATTCTCATTACGTGTTTGACTACTTATTGCAATCTACTTCCTGTGGCACGGTGCTTCTTTTACTGTCCCACGAGTGCTAAAATAGTTTCTAATCAGCCCTTGAATTACTTGTCAGATTTGTCTCTCTATATTGAAGAAACCTGTAATTTTCAGAACTGGTTTACTTAACTATGGTCAAGAGGTTATCCAATGTTGCGCTATTCTGTGAGCACTTGTGTTGTTGCCTTGTTGTTTTAACAGTATTTAGGGCCTTCTCCTGGCCGCTGGCCGTTGCCGGGAATCAGAATCCTTGTGTACTTTACACAGGTGAAGTGGTTTTTGTGCAAATGGAGTGACAGGCAAGGAATGTGAGCGATTGGAAGCACTTCGACAATCTTTTTGCTCCACATAGAGGAGTGTGCTCATCATCCTGGTTATGAGACCCCTGCTTGTGGGTTGTGGCCTGTGAAGGTCACAGAAAGATTCAATTGGCTTTAAGAAGTCTCTTGAGTCTAGAGTGATGGAGGTGGGTGTAGGACTGTCGGGGTGTAGTTATATTAAACTCGCCATACTGTGGTCCAATCTTAATGTTATACTGCATCTGTTTGAAATTTGAGTTAATTGTATTATTGTCGAGTGAGCAATTCTACTATTCTATTATTTTGACTAGTGATTCAGTGACGAGACTGAAGTGGGAGAGAGCTCAAACTCTTATGTCTTGGGGTTGGGGTCTTGAATTCATTTCTCATCGGAAGGTAGGATTAATGGTGGTGACAGTGGTGTTCAAAGCTTCACTTTACAAGTTCACATGTTGGGTTTGAAGTGTTAACCTCCTTTACTTTGTAATAGTGAAGTTTGTTACAAATACTCATAACAATCTGTGCAGACAACTATGGATGATGGGGTTATCCTGTGTAATAGAAGCCTTGCGCCATCCCATGTAAGCGTGGCTCTTTAGAGGCGGGTTGGGCATGGGTGTGCAAGGGCGTGGGGAATTGATGCGGTTGTGCCTTTTCAGCTGCCCAAGCAGAAATCACAGCAATTGACGAGGCTGTTGAGTGGGCTATTTCGCAAGGGCCTCTGTGATTCTCTTGGTGTTAGTGAATGCTTTCTAGGCGAATGTCCATGCTAGCAGGGAGGTCACTCTGATCATGCGGAATGTAGAGAAACATATCCTTAGCTATATGGTGTTCTAAATGTTTGTTTCAACAGGCAACGGAAAAGGCATCTTGTTTTCCTCTAACCATCTTAGTACATTGAAGAATTGATGTAAAATTTCCTATAATGCATCGCAGCCAAGAAAATTTGAACCTCGCCAAATTGGGAAGATACTTCTCACAAATTCACATCTCGAAAGCACTAGAGCATCTATAATTCCTTGAAATAAATGGGCCACTAATAACAACGAATTTAATTTCAGTGAATCATAAGTATCTTATCTTCAAGACGATAAGCAGTGAATCATAAGTATCTTATCTGAACTAAAAACAAACCTCACAGCATTCTATCATTTCGTAACCCTCTCCCCCTTGAGGAAGAAACCAACAATGTTGCTGGTACAGGTACTTGCATGTCCGTGTACCCACTTTGCTACAACACCATCATCATCAAATGTTGCTGCTACGGAGAGAGATTGGAGTACTCGGAGGTCATCTACCTTTCTTGGCTTTGGTAAGAATTATTCCATTTCTTCTTTTCCTGTGAGAGTACATCGTAGCCGAATTTTCTCCAACTTTGACACTGCAACATATAATACTATTGACCACCAAGAAGAATATGAATCTTTTCTGAAGTCTGTGAGACAAGAGTGTTTCTCAGGTTTTACCAATTTGGACCGACCAATATCTCTTTACCATCAAATGACCTCTTTGCAGCCTCTCCCTTCGTTGATTAGTTTCTGTAAGCTGTTTACTGCAATGACCAAAATGAAGAAACCCCACCAACCTCATTCTGTTGTAGTTTCTCTCATGATGGACCTTGAGTTATCCGGTGTACTTCCCAATGAATATTCCATTGCTGTAATGGCCAATTGCTACTGCAAATTGGGCCGTGTCGATTACGCCTTCTCTCTACTAGGGAAGCTTATCAAGTTTGGCTACCAATACGACCCTATACTGTTCACTACTTTGATCAACGGCCTTGTTCACAATGACAAGCTTCCCCTAGCTGTTGAACTTTTGCCGAAAATGGTGAAGCTAGGCTTGCGGCCTGACGGTGTTGTTTATGGAATTATAGTAAAAGGGCTATGCAAGATTGGGGACTATGCTGGTGCTCTTAGATTGCTTAAGTTTATGGAGTCCCAGTCTTGCCAGCCTGATGTTGTCACTTATAGCAGTATCATTGAATGTTTGTGTAAAGAAAAGGCGGTGGATCAAGCTTTGGAACTCTTCTCCGAGATGAGAGGCAAGGGAATTGTACCTATTGCCTTCACTTATAACACTCTAATAGCAGGGATGTGCGGGTTAGGCCATTGGGAGGAAGCCAAACAAATGTTGACTGACATGTTCGAGAGTGGCCTCTCTCCCAATGTCCAGACCTTTACCACACTCATTCTCGTGCTCTGTAAAGATGGGAGGGTGCAGGAAGCAGAAGCTGTACTTGGAAACATGGTTAAGAGAGGCGAGACCCCAAATCTCATACATTATGGTGCTCTCTTAGATGGGTATTGTTTGTGTGGCCAAATGGGTAAAGCTGAAAATTTGGTAAGTAATATGGTTGCAAATGGTTGCAAACCCAATATTGTCATTTATACCACACTCATCAGGGGGTACTGCAGGGCTAAAGACACCGAGAAAGCTCTCGGTGTATTCCAAGAAATATCTGCCAAAGGGCTTTCTCCTAATGTCATTACATATAACACTCTAATTGATGGCTTATGCAAGGACAATAGGGTCTCAATTGCGTGTAAGCTGTTTGAGGAGATGCAAGTACACGGAGCAAAGCCAAATGTCGTCACTTATGCTACTTTGCTTGCTGGACTTTGTAAAACTAAGCAGCTTGATGAGGCAGCCAAAGTATTGGCTAACATGCACCAAAATGGTGTTGATGCTAATAATTACATCTACAATATTGTAATTAACTCGATGTGTGAAGCTGGAATGCTTCAGGAGGCACTGGATATGCTCTCTAGTCTTCCAGCCAAAGGTTTGCAGCCAGACATTTTTACATACACCACATTGATAAAGGGGTATTGTATGAAAGGATTGCTCCATGAAGCCCATGAAATGTTGAAGGTAATGGAGGTAAATGGATGCCATCCAGATGGTGTGACATATAATATAATGGTTAGGGGATTCATATGTGCCCATGACATCCAAAAGGCTTTGGATCTTCTTTCCATTATGAAGGGCAAAGGGTTACCAGCAGATGCTTATACAAGTTCCCTACTTTCTGGCCTGTTATCTACAGTAAGTGTTAGCGATTCACACAAGGAATCAGTTCGGGCATATATTCTTTAATTTTAGGTTCAAGGCCTTATTAACAGCTATGGGTGTCGCGGTATCGGTTTAAGATTGCGTACATCCTGACTGGTTGTGGTAGGTTGGGGTTTGCGGAATGGATATGGGATGGAAATGCTGCACATTAAACCCAATTATGGGTCTGGAATGGGCAGTTGGGTTGATGCTGGCAAAGCATGCTTCCAAGAGACACACACAGGAAATTTCCTCTAACAATCGTCTCTTCTGACGTTTTGCCACATCAAGAGAATGAGTGTCTGTCGTATCAGTGAAGGACTTGCTCTATCGGTGTTGACTAGGCTACACGCCTACATTTTAAGCACATGAATGTGTTAGCATGAGCAGTGGACTGGGAAAATCCTCTATTTACTGTCTTCTTCGTCGAAAGTGACTGAATTTCTTTACTGTGGCTGCTGCTTATTCTACTTGTACATAGTAACTTCTCTTTCTTGCACATGAACGGATGGACTCCTAGTCACAGCCTCCTTTTTTATGAGCCTGGGTCAGCTATTTTAAAAATATGCCTGAGCTATTATAATGGTGTGGCAAAGTTCAGTTTCTATGAGTTTGTGTTTTAACAATAGCAAGAATACTTTTGAAGTTTGCTGTGCTGCTCTGTTGCTTTTCATCTGACTGGTTGAATGCAGAAACTTAAATTTTTTCTGAACTGTATTTCAGAATTGACTTTACTTGGGCACGACCGCACGAGGTACATTGCGAGATGTTCTCTGTCATTTTATAAATCCAACGTTGAAAGGCATTAGTGCATATCTATCAGTGGTTATATCATCTCTTTTTGCTAAACCATCATATGGATGCCTTCGGCCGCCTTTCGTGGATCCAAAATCTGTGACAGAAGAAGGCTGATTCTTCAACACACTGCAGGGCAAGTTCAAGAAACCTTCCAAAACCAAACAAATGTGGAGTACTCTTGATGGCTGGATCTACCATTTCAGTTATTTAAAGCAATAAAATTTATTTTTATCATGAAATAGACCCGAAAACCATAGGTTTCCAGACCCGAAAATCATATTAATATTGTGTTTTGTTCGTCTGTGGTGTTATAGTTCACTTCAGTTTTTTTAATTCCGTTTAATTCAAATACTATTAGCTTACCAAAACACACCATAAATTATCTTAGTTACTTTATAGATTAGTAGTTTTTTTATTTATAGTTGTCAAATTTTTTTACTTGTTCTTAATTACTTTACTAGTCATAAAAAAAAACACAAATAATTGTGTAAATCCGTTTTATATATGAGACTAATAGTAATGATCATTCGGCTACACAATAATGGTCTTTCAACTAAACAATAATAACCCTCGGCTACACAATAACGACGGTATTATTCAGTCTCATGTATGAAACGATTCACACCGATTTTTCAAAAAAAATTACCAGCAATGGAGCAGTACAATTTAATTTCCCCCACTTAATTTTTATTTTTTTATAGAATTTCCTTTTTCTTTTAATTTGGGGTTCCTCCTAAAAGCCTGGGAAATTCCCTAGAGTGGAGGGGACATCACACTATTCACCACCGCCCATTTTACTCTCCTTAAAAAAAAAACATTTTACAAATGAAATTCCAATCAATTTAATCACTGCCAAATGAACAAACAAACAAACAAACACCCAAATTAGAAACCCCCAATTAAATCAATTTCCAATCAAACCAATTGAAATTAAATTGATCAATCAATCAATAATGGAAGAAGAAGAAGAACTCCACTCTCTCACCTCACAATCCGACCTCCCAATTGAACTAATCCAAACCGAAATCCTCCCACGTCTCCCAATCAAGTCCTTACTACGTTTCAAATGCGTTTCGAAACACTGGCAAACCCTAATTTCAAATCCAAAATTCAAATCATCCCATCTCAAATTAAACCTCGATTCACCCTTCCGATCACAAACCTTACTAATTAACAACAACAATTCCTCGTTCCTCACCTTTGATTACTCTCTCCATGACTTTTCCAATCAAAATTTGATTGAAAATGGGGTTAATTTTGATAATTTAATTGGGGATGACCCAGATGGGAAAAGTGGGTTGTCTGTGGTTAATTTGCCTGAGGAGTTGAAAATGAAGATGGGTTTTGGTGATTGTGAGGAGAGGGGTAGGATTGAGGTGTCAATTTTGGGTTCTTGTGATGGGTTGTTGTGTGTGAAATTTGATGATGAGGAAGGGTTGTTTGTGTGGAATCCTGCTATTAGAGAGTCTAGGGAAGTCGAACCACCACCGTCTTTTCGTAGGAAGGAAACGGTGTGGGGGTTCGGGTTTGTGTCGATTTTCGATGATTATAGGATTATTAGTGTTTCACAAAAGGTTAAGAGTTGTAGGAAAAAGGCTTATGTGTTTAGTTTGAGAACCGGGGCGTGGAAGGAGGTGGATGGGATTGATGGGTTTAGTATAGATGCATTGTCTAGTTATGGTGTTTTGGTTGGTGAAAGAGTGTTTTGGAGGATGATCAATGAGGTTGGGTGGTATAGCATTGTAGGGTTTGATTTGGCCGAGGAGCGGTTTGAGATAGTGGAAGTGCCTGAGTGGATAGCCGGTTTGAATGATTTCTTTGTGTGTGAGATGAGAGGGAAGTTGTGTGTGTGTTGGAGGGATAGCAAATGTTGTGTTGAGATTGCTATGTTGAATGAGTATGGTGATTGGAGTTCGTGGTCGAGGTTGTTTAGGTTTGATTGTCCGTTCTATTGTTGTAATGTGTTTGGGTTCACAAAGTCGGGGAAAGTCGTCGTGGAAACGATTGAAGGATCGGTGTTGTTGATCGATTTGAGTCATGATGAATCTCCGACGATTGTTGAAGCTTTGAGGTTGTTGAAGACCATAGATATTGTGAATTATGTGGAGAGTTTTGTGTCTCCCTATAGGAGCTGATGGCTAGGGCTTCCTGTGTTTTCAAATGTAAGCTTTTAGTTGATTGTTTGTTTTGTGTAATTTTTACTACATTGTATCATACAATGAATTATTTGGAGATTCTTTTGTTTCTTACCAATGGTATTCAATAATGATGAATGATCTTTGATGGAATGTTCTTTATTAGAATGTGCTTCTGCCTTCTGTTATGTTGATGCGACAATTTCTTTGTCCTATTCATGGGGTTGTGGTAGCCATGTACTTACACTGAAGTTTTGGACCTCAACGTTCTCTCATCTGTACGAGCAATAAGAATGCACAAGATAGTATTTGTGGTGAATTGTGTATTTGTCAATTAACATGCGCCTCCCTCGTGGTTCTCATTTCTGAGTGTGCCACCTACAACTCTACAAGACTGCACCACTTTTGAGTTTCCTGCTCGACAAATACCAAATATACTAATGCTTGGACATATGATGTATTGGCTTGGACATATGATGTATTGATGTCCTTCAGTCCTTGAGGACATTATTATACTCTCCTTGATGGTTCAAACATGAACACATGATGCCCCTTTTCATCGCCTGTTGTGGCAGTAACCAGTTCTGTTAAAACATTTGAAAAGGAAAAAAAAAACATCTGTTAACAGTTTACACTTTTTCTTATTATGTGACTTAGTTCTCGGAAGGGAAATTACAAAATTAGGAAAGTCTTGTGTATGCCTTATAAGTTACAGTATATAACGATCAACGGCATGATTGTTGCTCACTCATGTTTTAATTAATTTAACTTCATCCGAGATATCTATTAAACACAGTTTTATGTCATAGTTGTGTACTTGATTCTTTGTATGAACCCAACACTTCTTGATGCAGTCAAACATAAATAAAGGTCGAGAACAAATTCAATCTTATTAGTAATTTCTACTATATAGCTGTGCCAAAATCCAAAATCGATATATTCAATTTGATGGACAACAAATGGACAGACAATTACAAAAGCACCCATTATACGAAGCAAATGAAAAGACAGATGTAGGAGGAAGGAGACAAGTTCAGAACGCAGTAGACTGTGATTTCTTGCAAGTTCCCTTCCAGACGTATAAACAGCCCTGTGTAGAGACACAGCTAGCCCTTAAGCAGATGTCAATGATCCTTCGCCTGAAATATTTGCAGGACACTCTCAATCACGTTCGACATGTACTTCTTCACTCATCTCTTGTTGGGCTTTTGCTTCCTTCATCAACGCTGGTTGAACCTCGGGTTCTTTGCCCTCCTCTTTCAGGGGCTTATCTTCAGTGCTACAATCTTCACTGTGACTGACCTCACTTTGCTGCTCGAGCTGGGGATTGACAGGTTCCATTTTATCATGGTGGAACTTCACCACAATGCAAGTTATATTGTCAGCGCTGCCTCGAGTAAACGCTGTCTCTGTTAATTTCCTAGCTGCTACCTCAGGATCATCCTCCGCAAGGGCTATTGAAACAGCATCCTAGCAACAAAGATGGCATAAAATACTCAACTTCTGCCTCAGAAATTTAACAGGCCACATTACACATGAGAACGGAGAAACTACAATTAGACTACAGGGAACCAGGGGCTGAGAAAATTTGAATTAAAGGTCAGTACATGAATTGAAAGCCCTTTATGTTATTCCCAATTTCTCTGCATACGCTACATCAGCTTGTTTGCACTCCAACCTCTTACAGAGAAAACATCAAGACTTTCAAAACAAACACAAAACAGTCCATTCGTAATGCCACAACGACCCCCCCACCACCACCACCACCACACACTCACTCACACCCCACTGCTCGCCACACACGTCTCGGAGCCTCACTATGAGATTGGAAATAATTGGAAGTCCAATATTTTGGCACAAAGGACGAAATACAAGCAACTCGTTCCTAACTTCATATATTCCTACCTTTTTTCCAAAAAAAATCCAATATTTTTGGCACAAAAAGTCTAAATATTTTAGCTCAAAGTTTTCAGTTTCCATCCAGGTTAATAACCACATCAATTTATCCTACATTCCTACCTCGTTCCAAAAAGCTCAAGCAAACTTTTATACTTTACCTCATTTTGAACAACATCCCAAAGTCCATCACTTGCAAGTACAAGCAACTCGAGTTCCTCGTTGATATGTTGCTCCTGAAATAACATTTTCACCAAAATCAGCTTGGGAAAGATTTTTGATAAACAAATTAAGTGTTTGAGAACGCCTAAATCTACACAGATGCTAAAATGAGGAAAGCAGCTCACTTCAAGAATTCAAGCACAAATCAATAAGCATCCCCTACAGAAATTCTGAGGTAACAGGCTATACAGATCACAAACGGAAACCCACAAGAGACAGTAAACACCCAAATTATTTCAGAAATTAAATCTTCCACAGCACATGCTCGTCTTTGAGTTTCACCCCCTGCCCCGGTACTAGCTAACACACAAACTAAGCTGCATACAGGTGACAGAATGCCTTCATATCTATCTTGCCCCCACTTCGCCTTCCCAATGAACAGGATTGACCACCTTGATGTATCGTTGAAAATCATCAGATCAAAAAGGAAAACCTACAAGGGAACTTATGACATTTGCACAAAGAAGTGGCATACAGATAATTTTATTTACAATCGTTTCTTCATTTTTGTTTCTGGTGGTCAACACAAAATAATCCATTAATCCTTTTGGCCAAAACCTTCACTAATATTTATAGCAGGTGGAGGCTCTTCCTTAAAAGCCAAGATCTTAGCTTCTACTTATTACATCAACACATTTAGAATGCAGTACTCGAACATTGAGCCTTGAAAAAAATATGCTTCTAAGCTGAAGTTTATATTAAATTTCTCACCTGAATTTCAGGTTCTGCCACAACAAACTGCTTTAACATGCGATTGCCAAAAGCACGAGACATAGCCAAAACACCTCCAACTCTCCAAGTCCCTGGAAGAGACAACTAACAATTTCAAGAAGTAACTTAAATATTAACAATATGTATTCACCGCAGACACTGGAGGAGTAGCTAGTATCACTGCATAAAGAGGATGATGGCAAGATAATCAGATACTGCTCAGAGATTTCAACCTTCATTCCATCTAAAATGCTCCAAATAAGCCCTTCCCAATGTCCACAGAAAGAGCTATAATTCATTCATATGATACTATTCAAGAAGTGAAAATAAAATTCTTACACATTGAACACAAATGCTTCTATAGAAGTCTTCTAATTGAGGATTCATCTCACCTGCCCAAATCACAATGCCTCCAGCACTCTCAATTCTCTTACGCTCATCATGTCTATTTGGCTTATGATCTTCAGACAGTGCAATGGCTGTACACACATGGAAACCAAGAATTACCATAAAATCCTAATTAAAGATTTTGTAATCTCTGCAATAACCAAGTGGCTTGAGCCACATAAGTAACATGGCATGTGAGAGAAGTATAACGAACACAGTATTAACCTTTTCCAGACTTCGATAATACAGTTCGTGAGTCCCCGACATTAGCTACATAAAGATGGTTCTCAACAAGGACAGCAGTTGAAGCCGTCGATCCATCATCCCTGAAAGTGTCTTTCTCAGAATCCAAGAATTCTTTGTCAGTTTGTTTGTAAGTTTCACCTGAAAAAATGTCCTATTTATCAGATGAATCCAATGAAAACATTCATGTAACTATCTTTGCAGCAAAGCACATCATAACATTACATAAACTTAATATTGACTAACACAAGCAAATTTATGAAATTGACAAGTGACTAACATTGGCAAAGTTGAAGTATTTACTCGTTGAGAGTAAATTTTATCATAGTGTTATCTGTTATGTGAATGTCTGTTCTTGAAAGGCGTGAAATGAGGGGGTATTTATAGGTGATGGGTTGAGAAATTCCTGACTAAGAAATATGGAAAGAATATTGAAAAGATACATGAAAATCCGGGATAAATAAGGTTTGGCGTGGGGAAAATGGGCCTGGCTTCTGGAACTAGTAAGCACAGCAGGACAATAAACACTAAAGAAATACTTCAGCAGTAACATACAACTGCAGACAAGCTTCTAAAGTGTAACATCAAAGAAAGTATAGACGCACTTATAGCCAGCTTTGTATCATCCAGAAACTGTGGATGCTTTATCATATTCTCAAAGAGGTGTTGCTTCAAGTACTCAGCGGCACGAGAACCACCATGACCTGCAGGAACAGGTATGTACTGGTGAGATAAAAAGCACATGCAAAATAAACTGTCAAGTGTTAACTAATTTAGCAATAAGTTCAAGTCCTATCATTACGCAGAAGTGAGAATCCATAGAGGACACGGTGCAACTGCTTGAAGTAATTAGTCATTATCAGTGCAAAATAGCCATCTAGGCTACAGATATAACATAACTGAGACTGATCAGATGCATCATATATTGGGGAAGAGAGTACTGAATGGATACTAGTCAAGTGCAATATATCGTGAATGCAACTAACAAGGTAGCAAGATATAGCAAGCTGCACTTAATTAGCTGCAATCACACTCATGATATCACAGCCCCACCAATACTTATAAAACCAAAAACAGAAAGTATCATACATATAAGGACCATGACCATACGGTACTACCGAGCTAATTATTTCTCAATCAACATATATGGACAGTTGGACACAAAGAAAGGCTCAATAATTAAGATACGGACATGAATCCAATTATTAATTTCCTTGAGAAACAAATATAACATGCAACAATTGTCTGACTTGACAATCCCACAGTTTACCCCTGGAAATTCTACTACCCTCCCATATGTAAAGTCACTTTCTGCAACCAGAATTTCCAGGCTCTCCAAAGATAACTTTGAAGGTATTTATAGCCCATGGTAACTCCTCGAGGAAGATTCATTCTCTTTAAAAGTCACATCATTGCTCTTAAAGTGAATATTTGGCACCGGCTGACCCATCTAATGCAGTTCCACAAATTGCCATGGACTCGGTTACTTCCTCATTTTAATTTCCCGAAATTTCTTATGCTCAGGGATAGATTACATGCCTGGCCATGTTCTCACACATTCATGTGCTTTTCTCATTGAAAGAAACGATCCAGGCATTACCCCACGAGGCCTGTCTACGATAGTAAATTACTGCTTCAAAGCCGTCAAAAAATGAGTAATTATGAAACCACAAATCTCTTCACAACAGAAACTATAGGGAACGTGCAGGTTGTTTTCAGAAAAAGGTTGCAAATTCAATTGAACAAACTCAGTACAAAAAGCAATCTCTTTACTCAAATGGTGTAAGCACATGTGCTTACAAGTGCAGTGCCCCCAACCCCTCCCTCCAGATAAAGTGTTTCCAAGGTCAATGTAATTCCATATTACACAATCAGAATATATGAATTGGAAAATAAGGCAATGAAGTCTCACCATCAAAAATCCCAAAGAGGAAGACGGTCTTGCCATCAATTTTGGACATTTTTACATCATAAAAGTCTTCCATGCTAGCTCTCTTCCCCCGAAAACTTGAATATCCGCAACTCAGTTTTCCGTCTTCACTGTCGTAACGTACAAAACCAGGAAGCACATTTGCACTCAATATTCATAATGATAAGGAGTTTGGCACACACAAATCTATAGTATGGAGCACAAAAATTTAAGAAAACGAAGTCTGCACACGTTTATGATGGAGGACTGTGTTTTTTCCTGGACTTCAAAGAGCATTAAATATGAATACAACCACACAGTCATGCATTGCAAAAAAAAAGCAACCAGGAAATCTATTTGGAAAAGGTACATAATCCCCTGAAAATGGTGCAAGAACAGAAACAATAATTCTTTTATTTACATCCAAAGACGAACATAGAGTGCAGAGAAACAAAACAAGAAATGGAGCAGATTAATCCAGCACAACTGCACAAGCAAAAGGTGCCAGTTCGTAAGGAATCAGAACCTAGTAAGAATACCATGCTCATAACAGAGAAGCGGCGTTGGTTTCAGAAATACCGCATTTATAATTATTACCAAATTAAGTAAATCTTGATCAACAGGAAGTGAGTCCCCACTCATGACCCGGATCTTTTGGAATAATCGTAACTCCCTTGTTCTACCAACTCAGTGTATTGAACATGATGAATGACAATCACTTTTTTGGAGGTGAATTATTAAATTTCACAATGAGGGATATAATTTAGATTTAGCGCAGGATTGAACATGAAAACAAACGTTAGTACAATCCTAGAGTAATAAAGCAATATCAGACTATGGCAACTCACATCTGGTCACCTATCATATCAATGGTGTGACATCATTTGTAACTGAATGATATCAATGTGTCCGGGAATTCAACAAGGAAACAAAAGTAACAAATTAAGAAAAATGGTGCCTATCAGCCTCGCAGCAGCCAGAGTATCAGAAGGTAAGATTAATCAGTAAACTGCAGCATGTGTTCAGAAATTTTGTGTGTCATCAAATCATCAAAAAGTACAGTCGACTAGAGGAACACAATCACAATCTATAGCACATGTCAATGTAATTTTTCTTAGCTTCCAGCCAACCCAGTGTAAATAAAGATGATATCTTGGACAGTTCCGCGGAAAGTTGTTCACCTTTTGCATCCACCAATAGCAAAGCCACTGTTATCCTCTTTCTCTTGCAAGACATCAACCACATAAGCCCGATTTTCTGCAGAACTAGTGTCCATCATTTTCACACTTGTCCTGAACTTCCTAATATTGCAATTCCAGGGATTTACAGTGGTCAGATTGTCATGCAACACTTGTCTAACACTTCCACACCATAAACTTCTTTTGGGAAGATTTCTAATTATCCCACCTTGGATTATGACATTCCTCAGGATACTCCAGCATACCATCTAATATAACCAGAGTGGACTTACTCTGCCAGTATGTTGCCAAATAACTGCACATCAAAAGAATACCATATGAACTTGTGGATCAAACATAAAGTTGCACCTCTACAAAAAGCCACAAATGCAACCCAAAATTTGCTAATATGAACCTTTGCAATCTGCATTCAACTACTACTAGGGTAATATAGTAACAAATTACAATTTCCTTTCAGGTATCCAACAGCTGAAACTAAGTGCAAACCAAAATACTTTATAAGTTAATTCTTGGCATAGTAAAAAAAA
>ONZK01001611.1:74891-85553 GCA_900322385.1 Pharnaceum exiguum | reverse complement strand
GCACTTAAAATCATCAAAAAGCATCTGGGCATCCTTAATTCTGTTGTTTCTACAATACCCAGAAATCGTTTAGTCCCAAGTGACAGAATCTCTCTGGGACAGTTTGGCGAACAGTTCGCGGGCATCGTCAACTTTTCCAAGTTAACTTAGCTCGCCTATTGTTTTGTTGCAGTTTAAAATATAAGGTGGGTCTGATCTTTGATGTGGGGGGTTTGAGTGCAGAAGGTTTTGAGTAGAGAGAATGGGATACAAATAAAATCGGAATTAGAATTGGTTTGGTTTTGCAATTGTAACGGTAATGGCAAGGAAATGTTTGTTGAGGTTGGCGGGAAAAAGGGTAGTTTTGTATTTTGAACGTTTGCGTATATAGGGACATAGGGTGTTGCTAGTGGTTTTTGAATGAATTTATTGGAGCATATCAACTATATTTATGGGGTAAAATTACATCATACACTCGGGTGTAAGGTACCCCCCTTGTCGGTAAGATATAGATGATTAAACACTGTGCCTTTATGTTCTATGAAGTATTGCGCCTAAAATAAGATAAATAAAGAAAGAGGGTTTACGGAATAAGATACATCCGGGTGTACCATGTAAGTATTCCTATTTAAGGTTTCCTTCTCCTTCTTCTTCTTCTTTCTTTAAATAAAACAAGATAATTGAAACACGGATGAAAATAACAAAGAAAAAAAATAATTGAAATATTAATTTATGGAAATTTTACATTTTGGATACTTGAATTATACCATATTGTACGATTGGGTACCTATTGTATTTAATATAACTTTTTTAGGTATCTGAGGTTTAGCTCTGATATCACTTAGGGTCTTTGACCTTTAAGTAACAAGTTTGACTGTTCAAAAAGATGACATGACATGTAATTTTTAATTTTTTCAGCGCGAATTGTCCGTTTTACCTTTTTGCAGTTACGCATATACATAACTTGCGAGTTGCGAACAGCCTGGAATAAATAATCTTTGGAAATTGAGCCACCAATGAGCTTGATGATGAGTGTACTAGCCCATGGTGCACAAATGTTATGGTATTCATCGTCACAAATGGGTATGAAGTTTTTGCAGTGAAGGGGTGCAGTTGATGGTGGGGTGGGGTCAGGGGCATGGAGGAGGGATGGTGGTTGGTGCTGGTTAGGAAATAAGGCATCTTTGTAGCAGAGGGTGGGATTGGGGTGGCCATGGTGGGGATTACCCTTGATTGATGTGGTTGATTTGCTCTTTGAGTTTTGTCGTAAATGCTTTCAGGTCATCACACAGTTGTTTGTGTTTGCACTTTCGCTCGCTCGAGCTCTTTCTTTTTCTCTCTATATTGTTAATGTTGCATGCAGTCATGTCTTTGTTCCCCTCAACTTTTCATTATACTAATAAATTTTCAGTAAAAGGTAATATTTCCAGACTTGCCGGCAATTAGTGTTGGAATACTGCACCTTAATTAGGGTGAGTAGTATCATCTCTAATTAATGTTCCTAAAACTTGTTGGAATTAAAATGACTTCTTTTTTTATTTAATACACGGGACATATTGCATACATCTTGACCCCCAAGACTCCAAGGAATGGGATTATACTAGGTGGTGGTGGTTGCTGTGGTAAGATTGAATTTAAAATTTGAAGCATTACTGTGTTCAAGAGGTCTTGAATACCAACGAAGGAGCAACTACCCTAGATTTCAAAAAGCACAGAGTGTCGAGAACAAAAAAGCTTCCTTCAAAAACTAACCAATCAAATTGATTAATTAACTGCATGTAGAATATTAGAAGAATCCAGACATCCTAAACCTAAGTTGTACAAACACAAACAAAAGACTTCACCCCAGACAAACACAATAGCAACAAAATCTAGCTAAATATGGCAGAACCTAAGTTTGCATTCCCATAATATTTAATACTTACACCAACCAAATTGTCATGTAAACAATGGACACAACTAGTGTTCATCAACACACAGCAAGTATCCATCAACCATTCACAATCAAATAAGACAACAAGCATCAAGGAACGCCAGAACGTAGAGCAAGCACTTACAAATTCTACATCAAACTCTGGCCATGTACTCCCTCAATCATAATTTAATCGTCCCATTATTTCTTTCTAAGATGTCCATTTTCTATATTGGACAACACAATTCTTTCCATTTACAATTACACCCACAAGTCGTTTTGTTCCAAAGAAAAGAGTACATGGATGAGCCAATGAAGGAGTAGGATATGAGGTTGACCGCCAATTACTTTTCCTAATTGAATTCTCTTTAAATTCCTAGCTCATAGGAATAAGAACTATACATGACAACATAGTTGTCGGCAAGTAAAAACAAGCTCAATAGACAACATAGTCCAATAGCCTCCCCTGATAGCCCCGACATGACCATTATCTTCTTTTCTTCATCTAAATCTTGAAAAGAAGGAAATATAGTTCGAAAAATTTCACACCTTTGAGACATTGGAAATTGATTATAGTTAGTGTTCGAAAATTGACCCAATTAATAATTTGGGTCATAAAAACCATAACTCTGAAGATAATTAGTATTTTGGGAATCACAATCGCGATTTTGATAAGATAACTAAATTAGCAGCATACGGATGATTAGAATCCATTATAAAGAATGCATTTATTTTTTTTGAAGTTAGGAGAAATTTCCGAAATAAAGATGGAAAAAAAAATTATAAAAGTTTGAGAAAATATATCAAGGCTGGTCTTTATTTATAGAGAACAAAACTTTAAAAAATTCAGTATTTTTTGAATTTTTTATAAGGAGAAAAAGCCATTTTTAAACAGCTCTTTCTCCCCGTAAACTGCGTGACAGGTGTCGCTCAGTCATTGGACCGTGCGACGCATGTGGCACGCAGCCTCCCCACGTTGACCCACGAGGTTAGCTTGGGCTGCAACAGCTCTTTTTTTTTTTTAAAAAAAAGTCGTTGCATGTGGCCACGCGTCCATCGCTTCCCTCAAAAATTTAAAGGGCGCGTGGGAGGCCTCCAATTTTGAAAGCTACACCCCATACCGTATGCAATATGTATTTATAGTGTATTTGTCTCTTTTTTTTATTAAAATCTTTTTTGTTTTATTTGTGACCTTCACTGTTAAAATGATTGATGAACTGTATGTTCAACAAAGTCTAGTCCACTAATGGGAAGCCTAGTGTCATTTCTAAAGGTTTCAGAATTTCGTGGGAGGTCATTTGGAAAGCCAAATAGGTGGGTTATTCCAACTTCAGGCCGTACTATGCCAAAAGCATTCCGGCGGTGAATGTCAGGTGATACAACCAACAGAGCTATGTCAAAATCTTCGAACCGTGGGATAGAGTTAACCATCATAAATAAATATTCGCTATTTTCATTCCAATAAGTAACTACCCATAATAATTGTTTGGAACCTTTTTTAATCTTCGACAACATGGAAAGCTGTGCATATTAGTGTGGAGTAGAATCCATTGGCGATTGTATTATTGATGGAAGATACCACAAATCTAGATCCCATACAATGTTGAATCCCATCATTTCTCTTCACGACAACCTTCACACACTTGTTGTGCACTTCTAAAGAAGCCATATTATATTTCACTGAAATTTAGTAATATTTGCGATTACAGAATGTCATGCATTGAAAAATAGAATAGAACAAAGACATAAAATACACAAAATTAACAATGTAGAGAGAAAAATAAAGAGCTCGGCAATCAAGGGTAACCCTACATAGACACCCCAATTCCCACCCTCTCCTACAAAGATGCGTTATTTCCAAATCAGTACCAACCACCAATCCTCCTCCACAACCTACCTCATGCGCTGACGTGACCCAGCTACCAACTACACCCATCACCGCAAAAACTTCATCACCATTTGTGAGGATAAATACCAGAGCATTTGTGTGCACCATGGGCTAGCACACTCATCATCAATCTCACTGACGTGGCTACTCGTGCAAGAAAAGCTAATAGAGGTGCTAATGAGTTGCTCTAACTGGCGAGCTACTCGTGCTCGACTCGGTCAGTCAAAGCTCGACTCAAACGCGAACTCTATTCGAGCTCTAAACGAGCCTGGTTGAGTTGAGTACAATTGACTCGAAAAGCTTGCGAGCTACTCGAAAAATCATAATAATATATTAAATATAAAATTTCGCAATAAGAATAATATTAAGAACAATAATTATAATATTAGTAGCAATATTAGTATTAATAATAACAATGATTATAATAGAAAATTACTATAATTATTATTACTATAATTATTTAATTCAAAAAATAATATTGATATAAAATACAGCAGAATTCTTTTTTTTTTTTATCAAGCTTGGTCTCTATTGATATAAATAATGCTATTTTTTAAAAAAATTAGGAAAAAATTTCCGAAATAAGGGTGAGAGAAGAGAATTATCAAAGTTTTAATAAAAATATCAAGGCTGGTCTCTATTTATAGAGAACAAAAATTTAAAAATTTATATACTTTTTTAAATTTTTTGAATTTTTTAAAGGGTAAAAGAGCCTTTTTTTTCTCCTCGTAAACTACACGCCACGTGTCACTCAGTCATTGTACCGTGCGACGTGGCACGCAATCTCCCTACGCTGACCCACGAGGTCAGTGTGGGCTGCAACGACTTTTTTCTTTTGAAAAGAGTTGTTGCATTCTATAGCATGTGGCCACGTGGCGCGCTCGCGCTCCCATCGCGCCACTTGACCACCGCGGCCCTCTATATTTTAGAGGGCGCGGGGGAGGTCTCCAATTTTAGAGGCCGCATCCCATACCGTATGCAAAATGTATTTGTAGTGTATTGATCTCTTTTTTTTTTTTACCAAAATCTTCTTTTTTTTATTTGTGACCTTGACTGCTAAAATAATTAAAAAACATGCTCTAATGATCCTGTTGTAGATTCAGCTGTATGTTCAACAAATTCTAGTCCACTAGAGGGTTGAGCAAAAACTAACATGCGCTTCTTTACCTCCATAGAATCAATGGGAAGCAGAAATTTGTGGGAGGTCATTTGGAAAACCAAATAGGTGGGCTATTCCAACTTCAGGCCGTACTATGCCAAAAGCATTCCGGCGGCGAATTCCAAGTGATACAACCAACAGAGCTATGCCAAAATCATCGAACCGTGGGATATAGTTAACAATCATAAATAAATATTCGGTGTTTTCATTCCCATAAGTAACTACCCCATAATAATTGTTTGGATCCTTTTTCAAATCTTCGACAACATGGAAAACTGTGCATGTTAGTGTGGAGTAGAATCCATTGGCGATTGGATTATTGATGGAAGATACCACAAATCCAGATCCCATACAATGTTGATTCCCACCATTTCTTTTCACGACAACCTTCACACACTTGTTGTGCACTTCTAAAGAAGCCATATTACCGAAATTTAGTAATATTTGCGATTACAGATTATCGTGCATTGAAAATAGAAGGGAACAAAGACATAAAGCACACAACATTAACAATGTAGAGAGATAAATAAAGCGCTCGGCAATCAAGTTTAACCCAACCATAGCCACCCCAATTCCCACTTGCTCCTATAAAGATGCGTTATTTCCAAATCAGCACCAACCACCATCCCTCCTCCACAACTACCCCATACCCCCCAGACCAATCTCACACACATTTTGACCCAATCAGGCACTTGTTGACACTCGGACACACAAATTCACGCACAATCACACACGCAGATGACACAACCACACAGATAGACCCAATCAGACACACATATTATGGGTACTCGAATACCTGACCCAAAATTTCGGGTACATCAAGTGGAAAGAACCCTCCCCTCAAGCCCCATTGTGCCAGGTTTGAGAAAAAGAGTACCCGAATTTTTGGGTACCCGAGTAGAGATGATATTTCAGGTCGGGTACCTGACTTTGCCCATTACTTCGTTAAATTGCTAAGACCCAAGTCTCCTCGTCCATGAACAGTCGGCCGGGTCGCTGGGTCGTTGAACCATTGAACCATTGGGTCATTAAGTCTTTGAGTCGCTGGGTCGTTGAACCATTGAACCTTTGGGTATTTGAGTCGCAGGGTCGTTGAACCATTGAACCTTTGGGTCTTTCAGTCGATGAGTTGTTGGGTCGTTGAACTATTGAATCATTGGGTCTTTGATTAGCTGGGTCGTTGAGACTTAAAAGAGTAGCTATATTTAATTTCATGCACCTTTCTCGAAAGAGCTGTTGTCATGCTAAAGTGCATTACAAATTGGCCTGAAGTATTAGAGGGATTCTGTGAAATCACCATACATTATCGTGCAAATGATCTCTCTGCATACAAACGATAGATAAACTTGTCCATATATTTCGATACCCGAATACCGGACCCGATAAAGTTGGGTACCCGGTTATGGGTCATGTATTGTGACTTAAAAGAGTAGCTATATCTAGTTTTCATGCACCTTTCTCGAAAGAGTCGTTGTCATGCAAAAGTGCATTACAAATTGGCCTGAACTATTAGAGAGGTTCTGTGAAATCACCACACATTATCGTGCAAATGATCTCACTAATGAAAAACTTGTCCATGTATTTAGGTACCCGGATACCAGACCCGATAAAATTCGGTACCCGGCTATGGGTCATGTACACTTTGAGAAATTTTTGGGTACCCGACCCAAGATGATAATTCAGGTCGGGTACTCGACTTTACCCACTATTAGTGGCTTCCTTTTAGCGGTGCGTCAGAAGCTTGACCAGTGTATCGACCATCATTATTTAATCTTGCAAAGTGATCACTATCTCATATGTATACTTGCAATAGTAGTAGTAACAAGTTGCATTGTGACATACTCAGTTACCACTTGACTTGTTCAAGTATATGGGTACCCGAATACCCGACCCAAAAAGTCGGGTACATTAAGCGGAAGGAATTCTCCCCTCAAGCCCCATTGTGCCATCTTTCTCTTTCTTGTAAGTGAATGAGTAGCTACTACTTCAATCTTTATCAATGGAAGCTTCAATATAAAAGTAGCAATAGGAACTCATCAATGCTATTTGGCGTCATCATCAAAACATAAAGTATATTCTAGTATACCCAACAAATTCTCCGTTTTTGATGATGACAAGCCAATTATGCTTGTTTACCTGTGCAAGTTAGTTACAGCACAATAGCACAATATAATATGTTCATATATAAATCGCACAAGCATGGTAATAGATCAATCTTATAACATTTTCACGAAAAACATGAATAAGAGACAAGTATGAGACAAGAATAACAAGCGTGAGACAAGCATGTATATATGACACACAGCATGTATATATGATGATCATGTAGTCACAAGAACCATAAATTGTCAAGAGATAGTTCCAGCAAGTATAAGCATCATAAAGAAATTTACAAACCACTTTAAACCAGCATCACACCTTTTCCCCCCTCTTGACATCATAAAAACAAACTTCGAGTTACAACTCAAAGGAATTAGCACACAATCATCTTAGCATGTAATAAAGCACATTAGCCAACATCTGCACACTTGGTGCATCCCAACAATTGAAAAGTGATTAGCGAATTCATGTACACTAGTTAAAATAGTTAGTCCAAAGCAATGGGAAAATAACATTGGTTCACAAAGAACCATACAATTAGTTATGTCAAATATCAATGTGTCCAATGAAGAAACCAAGAAGAAGAAAGTAAGTGTCAAATGAGCAAGTGAGGCTATGTAGAAATAGGTTTGGAATTCTCACTTGTGGCATCACTAAGCTTACCATGATATTCCCCCTCAAAGTATGGTATCCTAGTAATCCTACTATGAATCAATACTATCAAGAACTCTCCACTTTGTTCCCCCTTAACATGAGCTGGATATTTTTGATCATGTGACAACAACATTCCCCCAGAGTAAGTTCATCATTCTCCCTGAATATGAGCATCATTATTCACAGCACTTTTCTTCTTCTTTTTTTTTTTTGCAATGGGCTCTTTTCCTCTCATTTTACTTCTCCCTCAATTTTTTTTGTTTTTTTTTTAAAAAAACACATTCTCCACATGTCTTTTTTTTTAATATTCTCTTTTCCTCTCATTTTTCTTCTCCCTCTTTCACCATACATCAACTTCATTGTGAAATATACAACAAGACTTTCTTGATCAATAAGCTCTCCACTCTATACCTCCCAATCTCATAATAATATCTTAGTCCTTATTATTGAAGGACTTAACCCCTTGTAGCTCACAGTTTACATAATTAAAGAAGTCTACTTTGTTTTTGTAGACATGATATCTAGGGGTTGTTGGGATAGATTGAGCTTGAGATGTTGTGTTTGTTATTGGTCATAACTATACTAACCATCTGAAATCAATGAAAGAAAAGTAGTAATATAGAGATATAGTGAAGATAGAAATAGAAAGAATATGCACTTAAAGTATAAATAAGTGAGAGAGAAGGAAAGTAATATGATATTGTATGGAAAAGTGATTATGGTTGAGTCAGATTAGGAATGTTTGTTTATATGTGGGAAAGGGATACTGATGAGTATACTCAATTCCAAAAGAAGAGAAAGGCATATAACACAAATTCAAACCGAATGTAAATTCGTGCTTTAGTAGCTGGGTTTGAAAATTTTGGTACATCAAGACAGAACTCAGATTTCGGCCTTGTTTTGTGAATAGCATTTAGTATTTTATCTCCTTTTTTCAGCTTTAGGTGTCTATGGACTATAACAAAATGGGTATGAAAACCTTCCAATACTTCTTATTTTTTGTGAAATTGTTGGAAGTCAATACTTTAATGCAGCAATTGGTCAATCTCGAAAATAACCTCTCTGTTTTCTTAAACAGGGGTATGGTTGCATACATCCTGACCTCGAGTACCCCCATTGAATGGGGATTTACACTCGATTGTTGTTGTTGTTTAGTATTTTATAGTTAAAATTTTTTTTTATCTAGTTAAAAGATAAATATGCTCTTTGTTATGTTTGGTAAAGAGTAAATTTAAGGGCTCAAAATACTATTTCCTAAATGTTGTTCACAACAACATTTTCACTATTCATCAACAATTTTCACTATAAAACTGCTAACGATTACTAAATAACTCAGACCTGCTAACTGCTAACCTCTAGTCAAACCTACTACTTCCTCCTCTCTTTTTTGTTCTTCCAAGATTCCATTTAGAATGTTTCTTTTTATTTTTCCACTTTCCTTATTTGAAATGATGATCATTTCTCCCTTTGTATATCAATTTAACCTACCCACTCTCACTATATACTGTATATGTAGTTTTAGAAATGGGGCCCCAACAAGTGAGGGCAAGAAAAAATGATCCATTTAGCAACGACTATCATGATTCAATTTCATGGAGTTTAGAGTATGTACATATATACTAAAGCAAACCGTATCACTAAGTCACTAATAAAGTAGAATCTCCGTGAAATGTGAAGGAATTTTATCGAGGTTAAAAAAAAGTAAATAAATTCTTATGCTGATTCAAGGACAAGAGTTGTTTGCTAAGCATCGACTTTGGCTAGTTGTTTGCTAAGCTGAATTCATTCATTTTCGGATACGAGTGAAGACACCCACACATAAATACATAAAAGCTAAGCTTTATCATTACTGATATAGTACTGATCAATATGTTCCAATTTGGCAATAGTCAGCCAAGCAGCCGACGGAGAGCCACGTACACCATCTAATTTAATAGATAATCAAGCAAGTAACATACTAACATGGTATCAATAATGTGTTCGTGAAAGTAATAAATACATGCCTCCACAGGTAATCCAACCCAGAGGAGCCGCATCATAGCACCCTATGTACTCAAACTACAAGCTAATACTTTGTCAAGGAGCAGTCGCCAACTCTCCAGCCGCAGGCGGAGCAAAAATGCAAAGGAAACGAAAACTCGTAGTCAGGCAGAATCACGAAGAGAACTGACTTCCTGCTTCACAAATGTAGGCAGAGCAAATGAAGCTCTATGAATCTGCACCCATGTAGTATATTCAAAGAATCAAAGTCAGAAAAAATATTTCACCAGATATTTTACAACACATTAGATTGATGCAGAACAAAAAAGAAGATGCTCAAGCAGTATACGCATCCAATTCATGGCATATTGTCCGGAATCAGGGCTCATGATGTGAATACAAGTAGAAAGTAGAGAAAAAGACATGTCCACTGACTATGTAAGCACAAGGTGGCCAAATCAGGTAGTACATGTACCTCAATGAACCAAGAGATAAGAAGTCAGAGACGATCAGAAAAGTGCCCTTATCAACCAAATTTGCTCAAAACACTAAGCCAAAATGGAATATAAACAGCAAGTTGGGCCAAAACAGATGAAGTGGAACCATAAAGTAGTGTCTAGACACAATCACACACAGAGAAAAAGCTAGGAAGGGATACTCATTTTTATTACCACAAGTTCACAACTCAAGTAAAAACAACATAACTTGTAGTTAACAATGAACACTGTCAAGTCACTTGTCTAAGCCTATGATCCCTCACCTAAGCATTAGAACATCAGAGAAATATAAAAAACGCATAATGCCGCACAATTAAATGCTGCATTGAAGGCGTTTAAAGTGTTGTCAAAACGTAAAAGTGGTTCAGACTTCAGAAAATAAAAGCATCCAACAAATTTTCCAATAGCATGAATCAATGATCATTCAGAAGTTGCTAGAGAGTACATCCAGATGCTGTTAGTTAAAAGTTGGAACACCACTGATTTAAAGGTA
>ONZK01001611.1:34214-62255 GCA_900322385.1 Pharnaceum exiguum | reverse complement strand
TAATTATACAAAGTATGTCACAAGTTCGAAAGCTTCCATTAATATAAATGTCTTATCTTTTTTAACAATTAGTATATTGACTTATGACTTAATTATTTAGTATGTAAAAAATACATCAAGCCGCCTCGTGAGCCTTCCGAGCCGAACTTCACTTGGCTCGACTCGGCTCAAGGCAGAGGTCGAGTCGAGCCCGAGCTTGGCTCGAGCTTACTCGAGCTGAGCTTTGACCGAGCCGAGCTCGAGTAGCTCACGAGCCGCTCGGCTCATTATCGATCTCTTTTCTTCTTAAAATTTATTTTATTACGTCTTATTTATTATCTTAAATTTAGGCATGCCAGTCTAAATCTTAACCCTTATCTTATCTAAGGTGAGTACTTAATTAAATAATTACTATTCCAAACATGACTACTATCATAGACTCTTTTTTTGTTTTGAACAATGTAACCATCAAATAACCATTATAAGCTTTTATACACACTAACATATCTACCAGTCAATCTTCATGCGTTGCTCACGTTTTTGATCATCTCCATTTGAAAACCCTTTTATACTTGCTATATGGTTTTGGATATTATTGTCATGAGCTATATCAATACTCCTTCGAGGATACATGTGGCTTTCTCTGTTGAAACCACTTGGAGATATTGGATTCGGTGGAGCATATATTATGCGTGCGGTCAAGAGATAATCGATACCTAAGGTCTTGGAAATGACATTTTCCAGAAAGTTAAGTGAGTGATATCTATTTTTCCTTGTCTATCAACTACTCCGTATCAAGCTAAGGTGTTTGTAGCAATGTGGTCTTGTGGGCATGTAGGGGAAGTCGGGAAGATGTATCTACCCACAAGAATGGAGGCCTGAATCTAACTTCCTCGTCCCAAAAAAAAACAGCGGCCAAGCATTTTTACAGTATTAAATACTACTGTATTAGTCTACAACTGTATTCTACATGATGGGTAGCGGCTTGGCAAAGACAAGTCACATTGAGGCCTTGAGGGTGAGCCCTAAAATCTGGTGCTTACAATTGTTTGTTATGACCTGTCTGTACTGTTTTTGTTGTTAGTAGGCAGTCGAACTGCGAAGCGCCAAGATTTGGAGAATGCGCGCAGAATTGATTTTGCTTCAAGTTGACTGCACATACGTATATGTTTAATAAAAACTTCTGATAGAGCATGAACCACTTAGTCAATGTACTAGTCTCAACTTTATCCAATTAGTTTAAGCCGGGTTTTGTACGTGCAATACTGCAATTGAACCACTAGTATATAAATTAAATTGGTGCAAAAGGCTATGCTCTTCAGACTTGCCACTTGACAGTCGCCACAAGCTGAACTGCTAGGCCACGAAAATCTTTAAAGAAAAGAGAATAGATCCACAGAACCAACCTTTTATTTATTCTAAATTGATGTTATACTTGTTTCGAGTAAAAATCTAGATATACCTAGTATCTAGTCAATTGTTAGGTTAGACCAAGCCAAGCTATGGTAAATTGTTTAGCTCAAAGATATTTTGCTGACAAACAACTTTTAGGATTTTGCTTGTACCATAACTGAATGTGCCTACCCTGCATATTTAGGCTATGTTTTGATTCAACTTGATTGTTAATTTTCATTAAAATTTTGTTAAGTTCAGTTCAATTAAGATAACTTAATTTTGTTTAGCTAGTTCAGCTCTCAAGGGAAAACAAAACAGAGCCTTAATCTTTTAGTTTTAAGTTAGTTTAAGAGTTCTAAGTATTATATTCAATTTAGTTTAGGAGTGTTTAGGTTCATTTTAGATATTCCTTCGTATGTAGCTTAAAATTAATTGAGTTTTCTCTACTTGATTACTTCTTTTTTTTTGTTTAAACCATAGGTATACCTAAACCCTTTGGATAAGGCCAATCCTACTCGCACCGGGTTGGCCCATTAAGGGGTAAAGTGCTCCGAGCAAGTAATTTCTCCATTCACAAGACTCGAACCCAAGACCTTACTTAAGGGATTAGAGTGCCTCACACCAACCACTTGTTGGTACTTGATCACTTCTTTTAGTTGAAGAAAGGGATCGTAAACATTTCATATGTTTTCTTGATCTCACAGCTCGTACACGTATAAATGTATCGTTTTTAATTTTTTTTGGTGTGATAATTATATTTATAGTTATAAATGTTTAGTGTTTTAGTTTGGCGATTCAGACAAATATGATACAAGCAGTGAGCCAGAATTGAATATTCCACCATTAGTTTAGTGATTCACTTGGAATAGTGAAAATATCTCACTTGCAATTGTACACCTGTGCTGGAGCATACACTGTCCGTCTATACAGCAAGTTTTGCGGCTGCATCTAACTTGGTTATGGATAGCTACAGTGTACTGTATGCATTCATTCATTATAAATTTCGTTGCGGCTCACAGTCGTTTAGTCGGATGACATACGGTCTTACGTCTCTTTAAATTAAAAACAAACGATATGAATTCACTTCGGAATAAGCGACTCCGTACATACAACAGCAGTCAGTAAAATAATCAAAGCATTGTCTTTACAGATGACGAAAAATGAATATTCAAGGTATTCGTTATTTTATATGCTCTAGGGGCAAAGGACTTGAATTGGAAGAAGGCTGACAGTTCAGCTTACGAGTAGACTTTATTTTACGTTCGGAGTTTGTAATAGAACAGATGGCAAACAATTTGTAAATTGGCCTTATCTAAATTTGAAAGAAAATCCTTTTGCAACAGTCTAGCAAAGCCAAAGAAGACGATGAATCTTAGGAATGGTTTGAAGTTTAGATCCACATGGCATTATTGGTATCAAAAAGCCATCTAAGAGGGTGTTTGATTAAGATTCAAACTAAAGTGCTTTTGTTTTATATTTTTGCTCCTATTCTTCCTCCTTCTCCACTACAATCATCAAATAAAAAGTAAATTGCTCTCAAAACGATGAAAATCAAAAGCATCAAACAAGACTCATTGCGCACAGTAATTTCACAGTTTTCACTACTGTGACACAAGCGTCAGATAAGACTCTTGTGGCTTACGAAGTAATTACTTACCTCGCTCGCTCGAAGAGTAGACGAGTAGTAATATAATAGGAGTAAACATGTACAAGTACTATACGAGTATTTCTTATCTGATCTGTCAGCTGGTTGGTAACTTGGTATAATCAGAAGATCATATTATATCTGCAATAATCTGCACATACAAATTCAAGGTACGAGGTCACAACTCACATGCCATAGGTAGAGCTGAGAAACGTAGGAACTAGGCACTATCGCGATCTGTTTGACACGCGGTCTTCCCTATTCTTATCAGAATGTGCCAAGTCAATATTCCATTGTTACATATATAATCTTCCCTTATGTTAATGTCAAATCTAAACAAAGTACGTTCAAAGAAATTGTAATCATGTGTTGTTTTTGTCCCCCTGCTTCATCATTATTTAAAGTTTTGTTTAGCTATTCAAGTAATATGGGTGTAGATTGGCCCAACAGCCATTGCTAATAATAGTTATATGCACGATATCTTCTGTGTTTTGCCATAATATATCAACAAATCAACAATCTCTATAGAAAAACAGTAGCAATCTAAATAAGTAGTAATTCAAAGTGTACTCGTGCTTTAAGTTTCCCTAATTTCATTATACATTTTAGCTCACGCTTGATTATTAAGCATTTTGATTTTGAAGTTCTCAAAATCAAAACTACGCGCGAATATCAATTGCAAAGGCAGCATAAATAAAATTTCACAATACATTATCAACTGCGTTTTTTGTTTCTTTAGAAACACCAAGATGCATGGTGGTGGTGTTTAATTGATTTTTGTCGACTAATTAAGCAACATCAATACATTCCAATTCCATGTTCAATGTTCGGGCCAAAATCTGACCGTTGTCGAACTCAGGAAAGATATGGATAACTATACTAGTTTCTTTTATAGTTTTTAGTATGGATTTGTTTAAGTGTAATACTTAGGTGATCATAAATGCGAAATACTGAATAAGTAAATGACAATAAGGGTGATAACGAGGAAACTCTTTAAATACGGTGAAAACCCCGGTTGAAATCTGCCTCCAACTGGTAACGTTTCTACTAGTATCTTTGGTGTTGCTTACAAAATAGCAGAACATACCTTGCTGACTAGAGTGAAGTGCTCAGTAAGACGTTCTGGGTACAATACAATATATTGGGAGAGATATGGAAGAGGGGAGAGAAAGGAAGGAGATAATTATGCTAGGGTTTATGCTGGGTGAGTTGTGTGTTGTGTTGGGGTAGCTTGTGTGTCGTTTGTTGCTGCTGGAGGTGTCTTTATATAATGCTTTATCCCTCCTTTGAAGTGGCTTCTCTGCTGCACGATTCTCTCCTAGTTTATAGGAGACTTAATTAGTCTTACTTGTAGTCTTTGGATGCTCTCCACTCCTCAACGGCTATCTCCCCTTGTTTCCTGATATCTCTCCCTCCCTTTTAGCAAGTATGCAGTCAAGTATAAAACGTGTGTTGATCGAGTCTACCCTCGTTCCTAGAATCACGCTTGACTCGATTTATCCTGCCGTTGCGGTCGTCCTGAGCTCGTATGACACTCTGAGCATTGTCTGTCGTTCTGAGCCTGTACCAACAACTCTCAAGCCAAACTCCACTTTGACGAAGTCTTCGACTGTACTACGATGTTACTGGCGTCTTTCAAGAGAAAGTGCCTTGTCGTCCACAAGTCGTCATTTCGTCATCAGGATCTCGACATTCTGAGTAATATTAGTTGTCTCTTAGGAGAAACTTCAATGACGTCTTCAGAAAGACAACATTCCTGAGCAATGTCTGTCGTGCTGAAAACCGATACCAACATTCAACACACAGATCTTCAAGTAAAAACCGATCATCGCAAAAAAGAAGTCGAAAGACTGAAACTAAGCTTAGTAAATGTTCTATAAAAACCGATCATCGCAAAGAAGAACGTTACTATCCTCTACAGTAAATTCTAATACGATGAAGCTCTTAATATCTGCGTCTACTTATTAATCTTCGACTCTAGGCTTGCGCAATCGATTTTCAGTTTCCACAACAATCTTCATGTACCCGGCCTTTCTAAGAGCAAGGTGAATTTCAAACAATAGTATTAGTGTACTCCCTCTGTCTCATATAAATTTCTTACATTTACTATTTGCACAAAATTTTAGTTAGTAGAGTTATATATATATAGTAATTAGAACATTTCGAGACAAAGAAAGTAGTTGTTCCAAACTGCCAATAAAAAGCACCGTATATATAAAAATGATTGATAAAAAATATTGTGTCACTTAAAAAAAGGTACTATAATGGCGAATCACAGCTACAACACATTTTTATCTTCTTCGTTTCACCGATTATAATATGGTCTAATAGTTGCACATGCTTAACTCTATTTTTTAAAAATATGTATTATTTTTTAAACCGGCTTGTTGATACTTTAAAATGATATTTTGATATTAGATTATTCCTTACCATTGAGGATAGCTAAGTTTACCAAGTTTTAAGTTTTTGATTCAATTTGTTTCAGTTCAATTTACCAGAATTTAGTTTTAAAAGTGGTGTGGATGAACACTTTTCAAATTAAATTCCAAAAACACTATTATTCACTTCACCTTTAACCCTTGGGTAGATGATTATGCTGTTATTAATTTGCAAACAACAAGTCTTTGGAGGTTATTAATAGACAAAAGTTCAATTCCAAATTTATCTTAACACGTCTCAAAATATCCAGAAAAACCGTGCGAATTACAACTATGACCGAACCAATGAGTCTGAATCTTAACTATGTCAAATGTCAAGCATTTTTAGCTCCATAATACACCTAACTAATGATTCTGAATCTAAGCTGCTCAAGCATTGATCTCAGCTACTAAATATCTTTGTCAATGTCTGGGTAATGATTAGACATCATGGACTGACGATTCATCAATGAAATCAAGTTAATTAGTTAATTAAGGACTTTAGGGGGGCAAAAACAATACTACTAATCTAGCAATCTCACCGCTCTAATACTCTAAGCCAACCAACAGAAGAAAAGCAAAAGATGCACACGACTAGTTGCTCGCCACGTTTTCTACCCTTTCAATCAAACACAATGCCCCACTTCTTTACTGGGTCCCAATCGTATCTTTTTCCCCTGCGATGTCATACCACGTGTCTATTATTTAATCTCAACCGTCCACGTTTTCCTCACCCCCTCCCACCGCCGTTTGTTCCTGCACGTGTGCCGTTATCACGCTATGTGATTTTAGAGAAAAGAGTTACGTATAAATGAAAAAATAAGCAATCACTAATAAAAGTGTTGTAATGCTACTGGTCTTCTAATCCCAGTAGTGTTTTTTTGGGTCTTCGACCATCATACATATTTTAGATACTGTACTTGTTTGGCATCTAAATAGAGCTGATAGCTGGTATAAGTATTTATTCGATGGTTTGACTAGTTAATGTGAATAGTTAAGAAAGGATGGCTTATTAATTAGCAGATGCTTGAGATAAAAAGCTGCCTAAACAAGTTTATTATCAAACATTTAGACAACTTATTATTTTTTTTGGTCAAATTAACCATGGCACAATAAGCTACCTCAATAAGCATTGGCCATGTTTGGTATTCAGCTTTTTGGGACAATTTATTATTCCTTGGTTAGTTTTACCAAAAAATCAGCTGATAAGATCTAAAAATTGTACTCCATATTTGATAATTAGTTGGTTCAACTAGGTTTTTTTTACCCTACCCGCTGCAAATCAACAAGTTGCCCTCGCCCAACAAGTTCACATCTATCAGCTGGTTAAATAAGCTAACAATTCAGTTAGTCAAATTCATCTATCCAATCCAGCTACCAGCCCCAACTAATTGTCAAAAAAGGCCATAATCTTTTCAATGAATTTTAGTTATAATAACTTCTACAAGATCTTCAAATAAATTGACGAGTGAAAAAAATAATCACCATACCTTACTTTCACATATTTGACCCAATTATATCTATTAAAACATATTATAAAATAATATGAAAATGAATTCTAAAAGTTTATTTTATAAATGATGTAATTGTTTAAAGCATCATCCTTTTGTGTATCAGTGTATACCTGGTATAAGTTACACTTTAGTCACTTTTAAAATACTATTAGTCATAAACTCATAGTGTAAGTATTATTACTCATCAAATACTCATTAATCAATCTAGAATACTATTAATCACTATCATTTAGTCATAATTTTATCATTATACGTACTATCATTCACCTAATATAAATTTACACCACATATATCAAGATTGCCGCCTAATCTTCTTTCTTTCGAGGGCTTGTTCTCTCCAGCTTCAGTTCAGTTCTGTTTAGTTACTTTTAGTTGTTTAGTTCAGTTTTTCGCAGTTCAACTCGTACCTTACAAACTATAAGTTTTGCTCCTGATATCCATTGTTAGTTATTAGTATATCATTGGAAATGTCTTACAATCTAGTTTCATAAACGTACACTAATGATAGATTTTGATAAGTGTTTAAATGCCAAAACTATTAAATAAAAAATTTACTTTTTTAGTTTAATTCAGTTCAATTCAGTATTTAAAAGCTCGAGAGAACAGTCCATTGTTCATATTATGCACCCCTAGGTCAGTCCAAGATATTATCTTTATAACAAAAAGAGATATTTGGTACTGTTTTTAAATCCACACCGAATTATTAATATAAAATCGAACGTTTGAGTATGACAAGTGTATATATATCAACGTACTTGTCATCCTTTTCCAATTTCCCAGTTCCCATGATATCTTCCTTTCGGTTTTCATAGTTTCTCCCAAGTTGGGTTTGGTCTTACTCTCTACATATGCATATCAGTCCAATTCACATAACTTTCGGAATTAGTTTTTCTCCAACATTAATCACTTGTAAAGCTCAATCATATCTTAGCTTAATTATTTCGGTTCAGTTTCGTTCAGCTCGGAAAACATAACCTTAACAATATTTAAAATGACGCTAAGGGAAGGGGTATCCTTGTCACCGGGGGAGAGCGTCCCGACAGTACCAGCAGACGAGCAAACGCTGGCCCACCAGAAGGCAAGGAGGGCTCGCGAAAGGAGACGTAAGCTCAAGTCATCCCCCAACACGTGTAACTCTACTGGTGGCACAACAGCAGGTACTTGTACGGATGACAACGATGTCGTTTCTCGTTTTAGGAACGCTAACGTTAACGATGACCACAAGGCATCGTCATCCCCTACGCGGGGGTTGCATGGAGTTGTGTCGGTGATGGGTAGGAGAAGAGAGATGGAAGATGCAGTGTCAGTACATCTCGACAATACGATAATGAGCTACGATAACAACAACAACAACGAGAGGTACGAGTACTATGCAGTGTATGACGGGCATGGTGGGAGTTACGTGGCGGAAGCGTGCAAGGAGAGCATGCACGTGATGCTGAATGAAGAAGTTGTTGCTTGTGGAGGTGGGGGGATTGGTGGGAGGAGTGACACGTGGTGGGAAGGGGTGATGGGGAGGTGTTTTGAGAGGATGGATAGAGAGGTTTATATTGGAGGAGGTGAGAGAATGGAGTTGGATAATGGTGGCCAAGAAATGGAGGAAATGACTGTTGGATCGACTGTAGTTATGGCGGTTGTAGGGAGAGATGAGGTTGTTGTAGCTAACTGTGGTGATTCTAGAGCTGTGCTTTGTAGAGATGGTGTTGCTGTTCCCTTGTCCTTTGATCATAAGGTAATTAAACAATAGCTCTAATAAGTAAACACTTCAATTGCAAAAAAAATGATCTTTAATATGTCATATATCATGTGTGCTAGCTATCTCATTTCGTGACTCATGTGAGCTTTTAACAACTTATCATGTACGTAGTAGCTAGTTTCTAGATTAACTTGTTATTCACAATTGAAAATGAGACAAATAATTACGCATAAATCGGGACAAGAAATCTTCATACACCCATATTAGCGACTTAGCGTCACGTTAGTTTCTTCTTATGAATAATCGTGTTTGTGTGTGCTTTTTTGTTTTGTTGTTGGAATTTCTTTGTATGATCAGATCGGAAATGGGAGTTATCTGCAAAAGGTTGCAAATTAGTGTATGCGAAACTAGAAAGACTAGTTAATTAAGTGAGTTGAGATGGATTTAAGCCTTAAACCTTGAAGGTATCAGTAAAATAATGAATAACCAACCACTAAGCTGGCATAAAATCATCTGTTTTATTTACCTGATGACTAAGCTGGCCGATTTTTTTGATGGTTATTGGAAAACGTGAGCAAGTGGGAGAAAAGAATGAGATCTGTCAGAGTAAGGTTTATCATTGTAGATCCTACCTTGATTATATTGATTCTAGAATGTATAGTAGAATCTGTGATTCTGTATCAGTGATCAAGCTAATTAATAAGATTCTTCCTTGGGTTTTCACCACGGTGAATTGGTGATTCAAAAAGTATAAATCGTAAAGTGTTTGAGCTAGTGATCCACAAATTCCACATCATGCTGCATATGTTTTTTTGTGTAAAGGGAGATAGTGAGGCCGTTGAGAATCGAGCCCTGTCTTAAATGCTAGCTGCATATGTTAATTACCTAGCTATAATGATTTAAATACTAAAATCAAGGAAAATGTCATGGATAATAGTTGGAGTGATCCACCATAATTGAAGTTTTGGGCAGCATGCTGTCTATGGCCGGTAACAATAGCGAGTACATTTGTCCAATTGACAGCTTACAGGATCTGATCTGCATGAGTAGGAGAATAAATAAGCCTGTTGTGTGCTCACCTGATCTTCAAAAATTCGTCTGCCAGTGTTGATCTTCATGGCTTAATGAGTTAATAAATGTAGACCATCTCAATTTTCAAGTCCATTATTGAGGCATTGTAGAATAGAATTGGTGATCATTATTGGAGATTTGGAGATCACTGATTGATATGGTCCCTCTTTTCTTTTATCGTGAAACAAATATCAAGAAAGATCTAATTCGATTTTGCATTTGGTCTCATACTCTCATCTATTAGCCACGTAGAAATAAGATACTTGGTTGCAGTCTGCGATTAATAGATACTTCTCAGTTTTTCTGTACTTATGAGTTATGATTGAGGTCCCCTATGCCTTCTTTTGGAACCATTTCTTTAAAGCTGGTACTAGTCTTTATATGTCATATTATTGAAGGAAGATTGCTGACATCTTGCTCATTATGTTTAGCCTGACAGACCAGATGAGCTAGCAAGAATTGAAGCCGCTGGTGGCAGGGTGATCAATTGGAATGGTCATCGGGTCTTAGGCGTTCTGGCGACTTCTAGATCCATAGGTGTGTTGCACTTTATTCGATCGTACTGATGCGTTAGAACTTAGAACTAAACCAACTGGATGTTGCCTATCAGCATACAGAAACTAAACCTTGCATGTCAGACCAATGTTGGTCACTAAAGTAGTATATGATTAAGTTAAAATGCAAAGTGAACTAAAATTTCTTTGGGTAATTGATTGCAGGTGACCATTATCTGAAACCATATGTATCATCGGTGCCGGAAGTTATAGTCACCAAACGAACGGAAGGTGACGAGTTTCTGATACTGGCGAGTGACGGGTTATGGGACGTTATATCGAATGAAATGGCATGTCAGGTTGTAAGACGATGCCTTACTGGCAAGATTCAACGCAAGTTTCCGAACCTTACAAATGGGGAAACATTAGGGACAAGTAGTAAAGCAGGAGTTGCAGCTGCTCTACTAGCAGAATTAGCCATTGCTAAAGGGAGCAAAGATAACATCAGTGTAATAGTAGTTGAACTTAGAAGACATCGTAGACATAGACGTTCATAGAGTGCCAGAGGGGTGATCCTACTAATAGGATAAGAATACATAAGCGGGAGAAAAAAATCTTGGGGTTCAACTAACCTGCTAGATTTTTTTTTTTGTTGATTTTGGCACTTTTGTTTATTAGAGATCAGAATATATTTCATTATGTACAGAAGATCAATCAAGAAATCAGATACGCCTGTTCAGTGCGGATGTTGATGATATTGGAGAGATCGCCATGTAGGAATTGGAAAGGTGGATTGACAATTGACAATTGTTACATATTCTTTTTAGTCACTTATCCCTTGGTGTTTTAAGAAGACACAATGGGGCAAGGTAGTTTACCAAACAATTAGAAACTATCAACAGTTGATTCATGTTACTCGACTGGTAATAATAACTTTGGCCGGGGATTGTTACATTTGGTAGCCAGCCAATGGATCTGATTTCAGGTCATCTACATGACTACAGCTGTTATTCTTAGCTGTTCTGCGTGTTGTAACGAATCTACGCAAAATGGAATCCAATCAACTATCACTGTCAATGTGGAAGGTCAAATGTTCAAATTTCATCAGCTGATGAATCGTTCCATCTCAATCTTATTATAAAGTTAATTTGTTTTGTGCTGGATCAGGTCTTTGTTGAAACAGATATAGCCCATACAGGCATTGGAATAGAAATGCCAGTGCATTTGGTTGCTCTCTCAGTCTTCTTTTTCTTTTTCTTTTCTTCAGATGACCATTTTTAGAACCCATTGCATTGCATGTATGAAGCCGGACAATATTTCTGATACAAATTTAAGTGCTTAATTTTATAACATACAAAGTGCTGCACTGCTACTTGTGACTCATGATCTCGGCTCTGTTTTCTCCCACTTTCAATTGTAACAAGTTAAATGCAATGAGTTTGTCCATAGGAAAGTCTCTTTCTCATCTCTGTTTTACCATTCCAGAAAGCTGGAGCCCGAATGATTAAATCACCATATGCATTGCCTACCTTTTAAACAGTTGGCTATCCATTACAAAGACATACGACATCATATACAAAGTATTACAAGTCTACAACATAGTAAGGATGTGATGCTGCTGTTAGCCTGCTACATCTGAGACTGAGTATAATGCCTAATCAAAGAACAGGGAACTTAAACGTAATTAACATATCCCCTTAATACATCCTGCTGTGATCCTGGAGAAAAGTAGCACAAAAACTCTGGCTCACAGCAAGTAATCACTGCAGGAACACGAGCCATCAGTGAAGTAATGAAACCTATTTATATCCCGGACAATGATCTCTCTACTGGTTGCCTTTGAAATATATTTCATAGCAGTATGACAATCCGCACAAAGACGCAAGTTCTTGAAGATTCTGATGGGTTTCGACCTAGGTGTGCTGATAAGACCATACGCAACAGCGATTTTCTCACTATGCTGCAGTAAGGATTCCTCCCGTTGCTCTTCTTCTATGTCATGCAAAATGATATCTATTTTCGGGACATAACCCATCTCTCTCATTTCTGAGATCAAATCATCCAGCCGTCTGTGTATCTCAGTAGCTCTACTATGTGATGTCTCGCCAACAAAAAATCTGTGTACACTACTGTCAGTCTCGATCCAGCTACACGCAGCTTCTTTCTGCAGGTTCTTGTTTTTCATCTCAGTTCTTATCTTCTCCACATGTTCCCATTGACCGTTAGAGGCATATAAGTTACAAGCTAGAGTATATGAAGTGGAATTATCAGGCTCCTGCTCCAGAAGAGCCTTGGCAGCAAGTTCTCCTAACTCCATGTTGCCATGTACAAGGCAAGCGCAAAGCAATGCCTTCCAAACAAGCGAGTTGGCTTCAAACGGCATTGAGTTGATTAGTTCCATAGCTTCATGGAGAAACCCGGATCTTCCTAGCAGATGCACCATATATGCATAATGTTCCATTATTGGAACAATTCCATACTCTGTGCTCATTGAGCTAAAATATCTCCGTCCTTCAGAAAGCATACCCGCTTGACTACAAGCCAATAAGACAGCAGTGAAGGTACTTTCATGTGGCCGCACACCAGTTCTAATCATCTGGTTAAAGATATCTAAAGCCTTGCCCGCAAAGCCATTTTCTCCGAAAGATCTAATCATTGTCGTCCATGTTACAACATTTTTTTCTGAATTGCTGAAAACTTTGTAAGCAGCTCTGATATTACCACACCTAGAATACATAATAGCCAATGCATTACATAAGAATTTGTTTGACTGTAACCTAGTTTTCACAATGAGACCATGAATCTGTTCTCCCTTCTCACCAGCACCAACGCAGCCAATTGTTTTTAACAGGTTATTAAACATACCTGCATTGACACACATATACACATTGTCCATTTGATGGAAGACTTTGAAAGCTGCAGCTAAGTCCAAGTATCTTCCATATCCATTTAACATCACAGACCAAGAAACCACATCCTTGTCCAAGATCACATCAAAGGCCTTCTCTGCCTCTCGCATCATACCCAAGTTCATATACATAATCACCAATACATTTCCAACACCATTATCCGAAGAATAACCTAGTTTCACCGCGTGGCCCTGAACCTGTTCCCCAAATCCCAAATCAGAAAGATCCGCACACGCCTTCAACACACTAGTAAGCACAATATGATCAGGCACTACCACTGACTCCGAAACCATATCTCTATACAATCCAAGGGCTTCTCTTTGGCACCCTTCACTCTGTACATACAACGTAATAATCGAAGTCCAACACATGACATTCTTCTTCCCTATCATCTCAAACACCTTCCTCGGAGACTCAACATCACGAAAATCCCACTTAGAGTACATCTCAACTAACGCACAACCAACACCATCATCCGCGGCAAACCCACTACGCAAAACCCTACAATGCAACTGCTTACCTAGCTCAACCAACCCAAGCCTACAACAAGCAGAAATAACACAAGCGAAAACGAAATGATCCGGCACAACCCCCTCCCTCTCCATCTCCAAGAACAACTCGACCGCCTTCTTAGCAAACCCGAATTTCGTATACCTAGACATCATATAAGCCCACACACCTAAACTCTTCCTAGGCAACTTATCAAACACTTTCCTAGCACTACCAAAATCCTTCAAAACCTCAACATACATACAAATCAAACCATACCCAACATGCAAATTCTCAACATAACCACATTTAATCACATACCCATTAACAATCTCCCCAAACCAAGACCACCCAACATGACTACAAGCTTTAATCACACCCTTTAAGCAAATCTCATTTGGGGTATACCCTAATCTCAACATATCAACAAATGCCCTAATGGTCTCAAAGATTAAACCTTTTTCACCAAAAATAGAAACCAAGTTAACCCAACTAGCATAGTTTCTTTTACTTTCCATATTTAGAAAGATTTCATTTACTTTATTAACTTCCCCAATTTGGCCATAAAGTGCCATTAGTTGGTTATACACACGTGGGGTTATCTCATTGGGGGGAAATGATTGTGTGAGGGTGAAATGGACAAGTTTGCCCAAATGGAAGGTTCTAGAATGTATGGATTTTTTTAGTATGAGAGATAGTGTAGTAAGGTCTGGTGTTAGGCCTTGGTGGGTTATGGTTTTAAGAGTTGTGATGATTTCCCTTGTTTGCCCTTTGTTTGTTTGGGTTATTAAGTGTTTGTAGAGGTCGTTTGAACGTGGGAGGGGTTTTAATTTTATTATTAAAGGTGGTTTTTTTATAGGGGTGGTTTTGTCTTTTTGGATGGTGGGTGGTGTTTTTGGTGGTGGGAGGAGTGAGAGTGGAATTGTGTTGCTCATCCTCAGTAGGCTCAGTTTCTGTTACTAACGGTTGTGTTTCTGTTTTGTGTTCTTGGGTTCTGCCATTGTTGTTAAGACATGAAACTAATTTTTTTTCTTGTTTTGGATGGGAAGAGAGTTGAGATTGAGAAGTTGTGATTTGAGATAAGGTGAAGTCTAAAGAGGAAAGTGTTTTTGGGCTGGATTTTATGAAAGAAATGGATAATGGGGCAATTGGTGCTTGGTGCTTAGTCCAATTCAAAATGTGAGCCCAATGCTTCCAATTCTCAAGACCACCTAATGTGTTTCAAAAAATTGACAATGCTCATTGCTCACTTGCACAGTCTTTAACTCCTTATTTGTACTTGGCTACTTGATTCAAAGTTGACGACTGGCATTAGAGTTTCAGTTATAAACTGGCATTAGAGTTAAAGTGAGGATGTAAACTTTCTTTTTTATAGAGGTAAGAAGGTAAGAAGGGCTTTTTATGAGTATCTCATGTCGGGTTTAACCATGGATTAATAGAGCTGAGCATTTGGAGAGTAGGGAGGAATGAGAAACTATCCTCCTCCCAAATACTCCTAGTGGGATTCGAATTCTGGTATATGGTATGAAAACCTAGGCCAAACATCTTGGAGTCTGGACCAAGCTAAATTTGGTTAGAAGGTAAACTGTTATAACTCATAACATAGATGGCATCATTCTTCTTGTGTTTTGTAGGTTCAAATTCTATCAATATGAATGAAAATTCGTTAAATTACAAAATTTCTATTATAAAGTATCAAGTTTTTCTTTCAAATGAGTTCAGTACATTCTTACTAAGAAGGCCTTCAAGAACAGAACACTGCTTTTTGTTTGACGCAAGAACTGAACATTGCTATGTACATGTGAATTTTTCATGTACTGATAACTGATTAATATAGTTTTTTCAAAAAAAGAAAATTCTCATGTATAAAACACATTCTTGTTACAGCTATGTACAACATGATTTCACAATATCACAATGAATTATCATCTTGTGGGCTAGGTGGAGCATTTCGACAAACTGGGCAAGAGGCGTTCAAGTGAAGCCATTCATCAATGCACTCAGCATGGAAACAATGTCCACAGTGTGGCAGAGTCCTAAGAGTATCCTTAGCTTCATACTCAGCCAAACATATGGGGCAGTTCATGTCATCCGGCTTAGGCAAGCGCCGGCTCTCACCCAACACCACCTTAGGGTAGGACTCGATTGTGGTCCGGTCAAGACCACCAATGATTGTGTGTGGCTGTGGCATAACCATTGTGTTGAGAGCAACACCACCTTGATCCCTACTATTCCTTCTATAGCAAAATGCTCTGGTTGTAAAGTAGGCAATGCAGGTAGCAAACAATCCTAATGGTGCTGCGAATGCCATGGCAATAGCAACCAGTACATTTTTGGGTAGTCCTGAAGATTGAAAAGCAAAAATTGAGATTGATAAGCTCATTCAAATTGAAATGACCAAGTGGCCAATGCTGTTAGCTTTTTCCTTCACAAAACACATCTGCTCATTTAATTGTGTAATTTTCTGCTCAACATCTTTCTTAAATACCTCCATTTCAGCTTACATTTTTTTATAAAGAAAAGTATGTAGCTAGTAGCCTATTAGGGAGCACATAAACTTCTAAAAATCAAGTCATAACCACTCTTCTGTTGTTTCTAGATAACTTGATAATTGTGACTGAATACTCAAGAAACAGACAAGAAAATGGTTGGAGAAAAACCAAATCAGCATGTCTTTTTGTGCCGTTACCAACATAAGCTCCACCTAATAGCAATATATAAATTGGAAGAATGAAATCATATCAATAGACCTATTATATGATCAGAGTGTTGCAGCTTGCTGATAAGGATAAAAAACATGTTACTATCCTCAAATTGGCATACTTAACCATGTAAAAAACGTTGAGTTTGGGAGCGTACCAGTGCGTGGAAGGTTGAAGCATCCGACTTCCAATCTTGATTCGCGCTTGAATCCACACTGCCCCCCTCTCTGATAGCAGTCGCCACATGTGGGATCCATCCATGTAAGTCGAATATTATCATTAAGATCCGAAGAAATTATATCGGACGGCGAAGTAATTGGAACTTTTACAGATCCTATTTTGACACATATGGTACCATTGCTAGTGAATACTGAATCTTCTGATTGAGAAGCAAAAACACTATAACCCGGGCCACTAAGGCATTCAATAGGCTTGACGTTAGTAAGGTTCGCGAAAAAGTCATCGGTGCAATTGTACAACCAATGAACTCTCTCTAGGACAGGCTTGAAAGGAGAGTAGCTAGAAATGGAATGATCGAGTGCAAGAAGCTTTTTTGGTAGGCAATTGTTAGGATCATTAAGCCATAGTTGCTGCCTTCCATAATCGATAACTTGGACCGCGAATACGCCTGAATTATGGATGTCGATCAACAGCCTATCGGTTGTATCACATAGTAAATCGAATCCCGGATAGCCACAAGACCTCGGGAGGGACTCATTTCGAATAAGGAATGGAAACCGAACATACCGAGTTAATGGTTCATTGTAGCTACACACTTGTGTTGGACAATAATCAAACGATTCCGAGCATCTCGTGAAGCTTAGCTGATACACAACGATGAAAAAGGTGATGGCTTGTATGAAGGTTTGCATTTGATGAAAGGGCAGAAAGCAAGTCTAAAATTTTCTGGTTAGCTAATTGGTTAATCATCATCATGTAAAGTTGACTTTGTATTTAGATGGTAAATACGTTGTTGTTTGTCAGTGTTATGATTATTGGAGTTTAGTATAATTTTGGAGGTTGAAGAGTGAAGACATGCTACCTGACGTGCCATGAACATCATATCCATTTGTTTAACCAAGTCAATATGTTGAAACATTCGTGGATAGTGCAAGATTATTTTTTTGTTCTGTTTTGGTGATATGTCTCTTCCATTTAGTAGACGGTTCATTCATTTTGACTTTAAAATGTGCATCATTTTGGACAAAGGGAATAATGAACTGAAATCAAACAATCTTTCGAAGCCTACCAGTCACAATACGCAATTGTTAAACTATTACTGAGCCAATGACGACTCGCCTGACGGATTGAGGCAGGGCATTACATTTTACATATAATATGTTTCAAATTCCAATCATCCCTCACCTAGCCACTAGCCCTTTTTTTTTTTGTTACATTAACTTCAATAAATCTTGAACATATACCTTGTTTTCAGTCTTGGATAAGGTCATGACAATAACAGTCTAGCGTCGTCTTGGTTACTTCAAATCTTCAATTACTGAGGACAAGCTAAGTTGTTGGTGTTCTGATCAAGGTTTCGCCTAGCAAACTATGCCAAGAATGTTCTTAGGATACACTGAGCCAGATAAACTTATTAAAAGGTTCAGCTTTGTCCATTGTGTTGGTTAACGTACGTGTGATTACTAAATTGATAGGTGACATGGCATCGCATGGGTGATAATCCATGATGGTGGTATTTCTGTGTAAAAATTGGAGATGCTATAAAGGAGAACTTGAACAAGTGAAGCATCATCTTTGCTATATAGAGCAATTGAGCAATATTTTTATTCTAAGCTACTATACAATCAACATATACAGCACAGTCAAGTTAGTTTGCCAGCAAGATTGTATAAAACCTCATCTTCCTGAACTATACACAGATGATGAATTATATCAATGAACTGCACAATCATGAGCATACTTGTTTTCCTCTCTTCGGCTTATTGACTCTGGGACGGAGCCTACAGATAGGACACAAAGCCTTCAAGCGAAGCCATTGATCAATACAGTCGGCATGGAAGCAATGTTGGCAATTAGGCAAGTGCTTTACAGTCTCCTTAGGCTGGTAATCAAACAAACATATTGAACAAATACCAAAATCATAGTTGTTATATCCTTCATAAGAGGGCGGCAAGCAAGATTTTTCACCTACAACAACCTTAGGTAGTGACTCAATCGTACGTTGGTCAAGGCCATAATTCTTGGGGTGCTTTGAGGTAGTCATTAATTCCATTATGTATGATTCTTCAACTCTCCAATTCCTATCTAAAAGATCCTTGACAAAAAGGAAGCACAGTAAAGGAAGGAGGGTTATAATCAAGAGCAAAGCATAACCAAAGATGATCATGAGAGGCATAGCCATGAAGTTTCCTGTAACAAAAAAAAAGGCCATCAAGATAGTCGAATAGAATTCCCTCAAGGAAACTTGGCAGAAATGGCAATTAGAAATGGAAAAAAGAAGCTAAAACATTTAGGAGCTTACCAGGTTTCTAAAATGCCAAACCTTTGTGATCTCTCAGAGTATATAAGCTAAGTCGTATGTCCACTCTTATCTTGCTGCATATACAAGTAGTTTTACGTCTCTCCTAGTTAGTTGTCCGAGTCCTAAATGATAAATGCATCAGATAAAATTATATATATAGACTGAAAACGAAAAGCAGGAGAGCCAACATGTTTCTATGATACTGATAAGTATTATGTAGGCTAATTTGGAAGTTTCTTAATTCTTATGAAATTATAAATTTCCGGAAAGATGCAACTATGGAAAAGTAAGCACCAACTACTCAAGCTAAGGTTTAATAATCCAATAAGTAGATTATCTCCTGCCCGTCCAGTTCTTGATCCCACGTGTTAACTCTTGGTTATTTTCTGATCATGAAAAAGATAGAAGTTGAACATTACTCTATAGAAGTTGTATCTTTATTTGAAGGGACTGTAGAAAGCTGTATCTTGTAGCCTATATTAGGTACAAGTTATTAGTGCTAAACCTACAAGCATCAATTATTATTTGGATGGATAACTACAGATAAACAACCACCATCTATTTTCAAGTAAAAATTTTCTCTCATATACATACTGATACCGGGAATGGATATGAGATTCCGCTATTTCCTCACAAACTGACAAATCATGATTAACATAGTCTGCACAATAAAAAATCTTACAAATATGTTTAGAGAGACACAGAGAATATAACCCAATGGATCACTCAATCATAATCTGTCCTAGTCTCTTTTGTCCTCCGAATAGAAAGAGTTGTTTGACTCAATCTGCAATTTTCATTTCAAAAACCCCCTCAATCTGCAATCAGGATCCATTTGAATCTATAATGATAGGTACAAAGAGAGTGTTGCTCAAGTGGTAGGGAGTTGTATTTCTTCTGTCTTTTAGGTTGGAGGTTCGATTCTCATTGGGCCTCCGACCCCAAGTGCCTCCCTTTACACCAAAGAAAAAGTCACCAAATTGTCACTAAATGGATTAAGCTTGCATGAAAAATGGCAGTTCAAGAGCAAGACACTGGCAGGTAAAATGCTAATAATATTTTTAACTCAAAATTGGTTACTGTATGACTATGGACATTAAGGCTTAGGACTAATTAATCAGGAAAATTCTTTGAGGGCTTGAGATCAAACTGCAATGCCTTCAGCACAAGTTCAGTTTGTTCCTTCGCGTGGATTGGACTTGGAAGAAATCAGTGGCCAATGTAGCAGCAGATGGAGGATTTCCTATGTTTACAGAAATCTTTGGTGTGGACAACCAGGGACTGATATAACTTCACGCACCATGTTCATCGGTTTTTTCCTGGCACCATACAAATTCACTATCTGGATGTGAAGGGGTGTATCTGAACCATTGAATTAATTACATTAGATGGTGACGATGGCAGATTACTAGGGAATGACAAGGACAACGGTGATTTGTTTCAAGGCACAATAGTCTAACTTATCAAAATAAAAATGGAGTGTATGCACATCAGCTTTCCACTTCCAAGGAAATCGTAATTATCATTTCCATCTCAACTAGGCACTAGTCATAGGAGAAAGGACACAGCTGTTCCACTCGATCTGCATATGCCAACATCCTCAAAGATGATTTTCTTCCTTGGCTTGTCAAGCTCAAAATAAATCTACTTTTGAGGGAGGTACACTATTCTAAGTCCTAACTAAGAGTAAAAAATCCCAATACTATCCCGTTTGAGTGGACTATAACTCTACCCAGGTATGTGTTGAGAATGTTGTTCCCACATCGAAGAGGGAGAACAGTGGCAACCTACATATAACCACATAGGGTTATTTCTCCTATTGCCAATTGGTTTTAGGATGAAATTCCTCTAGACCCATTTTGGTCACGGGACATTGTCCAAATTTATCAGTATGCCATATTGGACTACAACTAGCGCAGCTTGTTATATTTGATACTCACCTAACCATGATGCGGGAGCAGATGGAGGAACAACCCTGGCAGGAAGGAATAAGGTTGATATGTCGGCTGGGTTGCTTAGGCGAGAAGATATGAGATATTCTTAGATATATTCTTAGATTTGTTTCGTCATATCTTTTAGTATCTTTATTTTATTTACATAGAAATAATGTACTTTTCTTATTCCTAATATTCCTTAAAGTGGTTAGGATTAGAATAAGGAAAAGTCGTAGTTGAATTTAGTTAGTAAAGCAAGTTGTGCTGCTTGGGGAACAAGCCAGTTTGTTTCCTAATTGTGTCAGGAAACGGCGTTCCTCCATTTGTCAGTTTTCCATATTTTCGTAGGAGTCTTATTTCGTGTTAGATCTCTTTTCTTTTCTTTTAGTAGACGTCCTAGGGTTTTAGTACTATATATTAAGAGTCTTTGTAGTCAGTTTAGAGTGTTAAGACGTTGAGAAAGAATACAAATTTTAGCTCAAACTTTGTGTTTGGTTGTTGGTGGTTGCTAACCAAAGGGAATCTGCATTCTTAGTGGCTTTGCCTTAGAATCCAGTGGTTTTCTTCTTTGTTTCTGGTGGCTCAGCCTTTACGATTCAAAGGGAAGATTTTCTATCTTTTTACCTTTCGTTTATTTCAATTTTCGCTGCAAATAAAACTCGAAAACCCAAAAAACAGTGTTCCTTGTTCGTTTTTACCCTGTTCCCCCGTAAGACACCCTGTTCCTACTAAACTGCGAGTTAACCCTCAAGATTTTCACGCATCAAACCAAGTCACTTAAAATTTGAACCTTAATATGATAGGACTTCTTCTGCATGAAATAAGAAAAACTTTTGCCATTACAGCAAACCACTTGAACATGTGCAGCACTTTAGACGACATGTTCAAAGCCATCTACATTTAACAAAATTTTATGTACACACTTCAATTAGAAAATAATTACAATAATTGGGGAAGCAGACGCCGGCAAACCGGACATAGCCCCTTCAACCGAAGCCACTGATCAATACAATCTGCGTGGTAGCAATGTTGGCAGCTAGGCAAGGTTCTTACTGTGTCCTCGGGGGCATAATCTGATAAACAGATTGTGCAAATTATATTGCTATCATTACTATTGTAACAGCATACTGGCAACCTGCCACTCTCATCTAAGACAACCATTGGAAATGACTCAATTGTACGTTGATCAAGGCCTTTAACTGGTTGTTGAATAGCATCGGTCGTCCTAGTAGATAATGCTACACCCACAAGTTCCAGCAAATAATTAGTTTCCACTATTCTCCGAAATTGCTCTCTGAGATGAACAAGACATACTGTACCAAGTATGAATAATGCCAAAGGAACGAGGAAGCCTGGGTATCCACACAGGTCGATCAGGGAGTTGCCTACAGATTTGATCAGAAAAGGGAATCGGATCAATGGATTATTGCTTCTCATGTTGCAAGCTGTATCTCTGCAGGTGTATTTGGCGGTTGAAATGGGTGAGAAGAAGTAGTATATGAGGAAGATATAAATGATTTGTCGGGTGAGGTTAATAGTTGCCATGTAATTTTAAGCTCATCAAAATTGTGGGAGATTGAGAGCTTCATTGTGCCATAAGAGCCTAAAATTATAATGTGATTGTTAAATTGAAGGGAATTTGTCCAAATCAAAGCTGTGGGTACGGATAGTGGCTGTTTGTAGAACATGCATTCAGGGACAATTGTGAGTTGTGAACCAAGTCAATATGCAACTTGCATTGTCATTTGTCAATCTGGCAATTATCCTGTTTTTTAATGATCAGTGTAAGCAAAGTCAACTTGGGATTATTGGAATTCTGCCCACTGCTCGATCGAACAGATCAATAATGAGATTACCTAGATGACTATATTCTTTCTTTCTGTAATTTACGATTTGTTGAATTTGATTTCAAGTGTTTCAAATGTCATAAATTTTCTACATGAATGAACATGAGTTCAATCACATAGAAAAAAGCTGATTGTTTCATGTATAATTAGCTGTCCATAGAACATATGGAGTAACAGACCACTTGAAACATTGTAAGTAGAAAATCCAGCCTTAGTGACAATGCCAAAGAGTATATACAGGGCAACTAAGCAAAACAGTAGCAAAAAATAATGGCCCAAAGAGAAAACTGATGAACTCAATTTGTAGCTATCAATAACATTAAAGCTATACAGTAGACTACCATTGACAATTTACCGGAATTTATGAGGAGAATCTCTATATAAAAAAAAAAGACTTCAAAATTTTAAACTTTAGCAGTAGATTTTCATTAATCGGAGACTTGCTATAAATTGAGTGGAGGGAGTCTACAAATAGGGCAGCATCCATTCGATCGAAGCCATTGATCAATACAATCAGAATGAAACCTATGCAAGCATTGAGGCAAGATCTTCAACTTTTCATTTGGATGATACTCCGACAAGCAAATCGGACAAGTGTTGTCATCTTGCAGTTGTTTGATCATTCTTCCACTATCTCCAATGACTATGCTCGGAAATGAGTCGATTGTTTGCTGGTCTAGGCCAGTAGTGGTGGCTTGTGTGGTGGTAGGATGCGTATGAGACAATGAATTTTCGATTCTCGAGGAGGTGATGTGTATGATGAGGGTTTCACGTTGGTTTTGACGAATTTGGAAGCAGCGGCAACCATAGTATATGAAGACGGCTATGAGGATTACAAGGATGAGTATGTTAATCAGCATATTTTTTAACTCATTTGAGGAGGTAGCAACAGAGAGGTCATCCATGATTATGATGATCAGTCTAGCTTATTGGGATTGAATGATGTTTCCTTTCTTTGGAGACTTAAAATGGGACTAATCTAGATTAAATTGGCTTGACTTAGTGCATATATACATGTACACCTCATTTTGACTTTTTTTACAATATGAATATAATACGATTAATACGACCATACTACCTTCTTTAATTAAGGTATTTATTTATATGCCATTACAAAATTCTTCGATAGTTGAAACATAATTGATCAATCATACATCAACTTTGAGCATGTTATCAACTTTGTTACCTCCAAGATGCTATACTTTGATGCTAAAGTATACATTGCAGAATATTGTAGTAATTAACTAACTCCAACTAGGCACAAGGTTGTTGATAAGTTACTCTTTCTTGCAACTGATGTGCCAAACAAACAAAGCTTTTTGGTATTGTCGGATGGTGCTCACACAAAAACAATACATTAAACTAGCTAGGGGCACACTAGAGCTTTGACTAGTTTAATAACAACTTAATGGCTTGGATTTATTGCCATGAGGGGGAAATATAAACTAAAAAGTTTGATACTTTGTGGATGAACAAGTAAACCATATAATCAATGAAATCAGGATTAGTCGAATGTCAGCTATGAACATATAATTGCCACAATTGACAATCCAGACAGCATCGGTAGCGGTATTATATGCAGGGGGTTGAACCCGCAATGCGAACTGGACAGGTTGGTTTAGACCGGAGCCATTTGTCAAGACATTCGAGGTGAAACATATGCAAACACTCGGGAAAAATCTTCGTCTCCTTAGGGAGCTAGGAACCATGCATTAAACAAATAGGACTGGACTTGCTCTTTGTATCTTTAAAAAGTCTCATCTAGCCACTTTCATCAGTGATCCACTAGTATTCAACTTGCATTATTCAAGAATATCGTCAATCAACATATCTTCTTTTTTTGTTGATATGATCAAATGTAAAAAAAATCAACTTGTGTTAATGGAATGCTTCCCTCAAATGCGTGTTTAGTCTAATAATTACACAACGAAGACTCAGTAGACCTGAATGATATTACCTTAATTCATTCTCTCTTTTTTAGAATTGTTGAATATGAAACTAAGTCTTTGAAACGTCATTTTCGAGATATATGTAATGGTTTCATTCACATATATAGAAAAAAAATAATTGGTTCATAGAGAATAATATCGACAATGAACCACTTGAATTGTAAGTGGTATGTGAAAATAAATTTCAAGTCCAACCACACATTGACAATTGCAAAAATGAATCGTCATTCGTCAAATTGGTGAAATCGCTGTGTATATATATGTACGTACAGTAGACTTCTATTGATCACAATGTACTGGAAGATATGCAATATGCAAACAATCAATCTACTCTATTTAGATTATGAGACGTGCTATAAATTGAGATTTAGATTATGAGACGTGCTATAAATTGAGTGGAGGGACTCTACACATAGGGCAACATCCATTCGATTGAAGCCATTGGTCAACACAATCAGAATGAAACCTATGCAAGCATTGAGGCAAGATCTTCAACTTTTCAGCTGGAAGATACTCGGACAAGCAAATGGGACAAGTGTTGTCTTCTTGCAGTTGTTTGATCATTCTTCCACTATCTCCAATCACTATGCTCGGAAATGAGTCGATTGTTTGCTGGTCTAGGCCAGCGGTGGCGGCTGGTGTGGTGGAGGGATGCGTGTGCAAGAATGAGGCTACGATTCTGGAGGAGGTGATGCGGAAGGTGAGGGTTTCACGTCGGTTTCTACGGCCTTTGTAGCAGCAACAACCGTAGAATATGAAGGCAGCTATCATGATGATTGCAAGGATAAGTATGTTTATCAGAAAGTTTTTCAACTCATTTGAGGTAGCCCCGGAGAGATTATCCATCACTAGTATTGGATTTCAAGTTTTTTTTTCTTCTTTGGAGGTGGAACATGCTTTACTTTGAGCATATATACACGGCTTAATTGTTTGACGCTTATATTTGATCATATTATCATGAGAAACATTGTCTTTGATGTAATTATGTATGCCATTACATGATCTGTTCGATAGTTATTATTGATCAATCATATACCCATCATATTTAAATATGAACACGTTATTGTTTATCAAAAATAAATAAATTAATGAACATGTTATTAAATTGTGTTAGTTGGAACTTGGAAGTGTTGAATACTAATAACATCTTACTTGCATAGTTGCATGACCAAGTAGCCCGTCTATTATACTATAGCAACTAACTGCAACTAGGCTAGGTTGTTGACAATAAGTTGATTATTGGTTTGATTTGATGGCCGGGGACTAACTGAACTTTCGTGTATGTTTGAATGGTGCTTAAGTAGTTGTATTATAGAGTATTTAGAAAAATTAAATGGCGACAGAACTAGAGCGTTGACTGGAAATCTAACAAAATGATGGATATGCATGCCAACTACTTTATATCTTGAAGGGGAAACAATAACTGAAAAGTTTGTTACAGTGTGAATAAAGTGAACAATATTTCAGAAGCAATGAATCAATGTAGTTGGTTAGAGTAATAAGTTGCTCCATCATATCGCTTAAGCGGAGTGAGTACTCGGGTTCGAACCTCAACGTATTCAGAAATCCTCATTGAGAAACTCACCCACCACAGTTAGGAGTGCGGCATCGGATCCGGATGTAGTTGGAGCAAAGATCTAATGAACCGGGCGGGCAATCAAAAAATATTAAGACTGATCGAATGTTAACTTTGAATAAATCATTAAAGAGAACTGAACTCAGTTAAATTGAAGTGGAGATGAGTTCGAAGAGAATACGGGATACAATCATATAACATACATATATCATACAGCATTTGAAACGGTATTAGGAGGGGGTTGAACCCTACAAACGGGACAGGTTGGATTGGACCGAAGCCATTCGTCAAGACAATCAAGGTGAAACCTGTGCAAACACTCAGGAACAATCTTCAAAGTTTCATTAGGACGGTACTCCATTAAACAAACAGGACACGTATCATCATCTGGTTTGAGCCCTTGCCCGCTCTCCCCTACCACCACCCTTGGATATGAGTCTATCGTCTGCTGGTCTAACCCTTTGGCTGGTTCAGCTGTTTCCTGGTTGGTTTGAGCCCTCCCAAGCTGGAGTTGGACCACTAGTGGAGGTGGTGGTGGCTCCTGGCCAAGCATGATTGCGACGGCTATAACAGTTTCGGTATTTCCTGGCCTGAACTTCCAGCAGAGGTAGAGGATGAAGGCTACACCTATGAGTACTCCTATTAGGATATAGAAATCAAACATTTTTTGCCTTTTTGGCTTTTGGACTATGGGTTAAGTTAATTAGCTGATGCCTGATGATTATGTCTACTAGTAGATAAGTTGCTAGTTAGATATAAATGATCTACACATCTACATATATATATAGTCCAACATTTTCCATTTGAGCTTGTTTCTGAGGGCCGAGGGGGTATTTGTGTCGGGGAGTATGCATTCTATAAATAAGTAAACCCCGCTGGTATGATCTTTGCGGCCGCGCATATACTCGGTATTTTCCTTCATGTATTAAAAGGATACATAGCAGGATGTCAACACTTCACAACAATCATTGTAGTTTTATTTAGAGCAACAGAACTTTCAAGATTAATTATATATGGAACAAAATTGATGCGCAGTTTGACCGAAGTAAACGTGCATATGTCAATTGATATTTGATAATAGGGTTTTTTGGATTTAACCACCTACAAAAGTTCTAATTTTTTAACAAACCACCTATAATTGTTAATTTTTTAACAAACCACTTAAAAAAGTTCTAACTTTTTAAAAAACCACCTAGAAAAGTTAGTTTTTTTAACAAACCACCTAGAAAATTAGTTTTTTTAACAAACCACCTAGAAAAGTGAGTTTTTTTAACAAACCACCTAAATTACTCTAAAATTACACTAGACACCGCCAGTATGAATTGTTTTGTCCAAAACGTATATGGAATGACTATTTTATGCCTATACAAATTTTCTCTGATGTCTTACCCTGTTCTTTTTCCCGATTTTCCTTATCAAGGCAATTTCTTTTAATTCAACTACTTGAACTACTACATGCTCGGACAATATAAGTTATTTCTCTCAAACTCCTATTTTCCCTCTCTCGCCAACATTTCTCAACCACCAATTCGCCATATATCCAATTCGGTCAAAAAAAAATTACCATGTTAATGGTGACAAGCGACAATTAGAGTTTTGTTGGGGGTGTGGAACAAACGATAACCTTGTCATTAAAAAAGAAAAAATTATAAAGTTGTGAATCAAGGAGAACAAACAAATGGATGGAGAAAAATACATGAATAGACAAAGTACACGTTTCATTTGCATATTTGGAAGGAAAATTCATTTTGGCGATGTCTAGTACAATTTAGAGTAGTTTAGGTGGTTTTTTAAAAAATATTAACTTTTTTAGGTGGTTTCTTAAAAAACTAGAACTTTTTTAGGTGGTTTGTTAAAAAACTAACTTTTGTAGGTGGTTTCTTAAAAACTTAGAACTTTTTTAGGTGGTTTGTTAAAAAAGGGAGTTGTTATTCGCCGCCCA
>ONZK01001609.1:35337-46864 GCA_900322385.1 Pharnaceum exiguum | reverse complement strand
GCTAGGCTGTTGAATACTACTTGGTTTGAGGATTTGTCCTCCTTTTCATTTTTCTTTTTCCTCTTGGCATGCAGGTTTGAGTAGGTTAATGATTGCTTAAGTTGCCTAGGCGCTCTTCTGTTGGCTGTTTCTGTCCATATGATTATCATTTAGCTTAAAAATGACATTATTTGAAAAAAAAAAATTACACTTATGTTATCAAGTAGCCTTATAGGTTCTCTGTGGGATTGATTTGGCTTTCAGTACATTCTGTGGATGTCGCTGCTTGTTTTTCAAACAAGCTTGCATCTATTGTTTTATTGTGAAAGTTATGATTAGCTTCAATGTACGTGTATAAGTATGTGCATCCGCTCGTGTTATCTTGATTGCATGGTACGCCTGTGAATGTTTGCACGTTTATTTATGAAGTTGCCGCTGGCTTAGGGTTGTGGGAGGAAACTACTACTAATCAATAACCCCTCCTCTTCCCTTTTGGTATGTTGTTCTTGTTGCTGTTTACATTAGTTTTGTTTTCTCTGCAGGAGATTCAAGTAAGGTCTTATCAAATGAGATATCTTCAATTTTGTCCGGTATGTGTTTGATCGTATTCTTATTACTGTTGTGATGCTTATAGTTACTCCCCCACCTGCCAGTGGTCTTGAAATTGACTAGAAGCTTGTAGCAGCTGCAATTGATTGCCATGTTGTAATTATAGTAATAATATTTATCGGCTTTCATGTTGTGATGCTTGCGTTTTTTATGAGGGCTTTCATTCTCTTGATTTCATTTGGGGGAGGGTGGAATTTTTAGCCTCATTGCGGGCAAAGTTAGGAGGTGCTTTTATGGATTATCCAGTCTCAATTGTACTACGCAATTGGTGCTCTTTGTAACTTAGTTTGGAGGAGATCTTGTCTTTTGAGGGCTTGAGGCTCATTTGATACTCTTTTATAATATTTATATTTCTATCAAAAAAAATAGTGATAATGTGTATGGTTACTGAAAGTGTGAAGCGGATTTTCGATATGTCAGCTTTGTTTGGTGCCATGACCCAAAGTTCAACATTCTTTATGAGATAATACTTTCTTCTGCTTATCATTTCAGTCTGTGATGTTGCAGTTGCATTGAAAATGTTGATAGAAGCATCTGGTTTTGAGAATGTTAACTCATTCTGTGATTTTACATTTGCATTGCTGCATGTAATCTTTCCAAGCATTGCACTGTATTTATTCTCTGGAGCACATAATGGCTACTTTGTCAATGTTGTTTTGAATGTCATGGTTGGAATTACATTGGTTTTGTTGGGTCATCATTTTGTATTATTTAAGCTCTTATTCTTTTCTTAATTATGTTAGGTCCCATGTACTTTGATCTAGAACTGGAATCGGAACCGGAGCCGGAGCCGGAGCCAGAGCCGGAGCCAGAACCAGAACCAGAACCAGAACCAGAACCAGAGTTTGTGTCAGAGCCGGAAACATCTGATGATGATGGCACTGTAGAGAATGATTCTGACTTGAGTTGGTTTTCCAACTTGTTTACTAACAGTACGTCTCTTCGTCGTAAAGAGTTATCACGTGAGAGGAAAAACAAATGGATTTTCAAGAATACACAAAAACGTCGTTTTGATACATTAGTAGGGATGTGTTTGGATAGACTGGGATCTGGTTCCACTTTTGATGTGCTGCATAAATTAGGTCGAGAGACAGGTTTGAAGGAGTACAATGCTTTTATACAAGGCTGTGTATTGACTGCTAGGAGTAGCACTGATGAAAGAGTCCAGATGGAACAGTTGTTAGAGGCATACCGTATCTTTCAATTGATGAAGGAACGGGGTTTCCCAATCGAAGAAGAGACATTTGGCCCCTTTTTCATGTATTTAATTGATATGCATATGGCTGAACACTTTTTAGAGTTTTTTGAGATTATCAAAGATGAAGATACTAGTTTACATCCACGGTTAGGGTACTATGAAATGCTCTTCCGCATTGAGATGAATGATGAAGAAAAGGTTAAGGAGCTTTGTGATCAAATTGCTTTTGGTGAGAGCGAAATGGGGTCCTTATTACATGGTGAGCATTATCTCAATTGTCTTTTGTGTTTCCCCACCCCATGTGATGTATGCGGTTGACCTATTTGATTCCTCTTGTCTAAAGGCATTGCCTGAACCAGCAAAATTAAGTGCAAAAGATTAGGTTACTCAGAGTTATGGTTTGCTTGTTTTCTATGAAAATTCTGGGTAGAAATTCCAGTAGTTTTTATTTATTTACTTTATAAAGAAGCTGAATACGTGGTTTCTTTATTTACAGGACTTGCATATGTTAATAGGTCCCATATCTACTCGATCATCCATTCTCTGTATGAATGATCAATTTGCATCCTCATGAAAGAGCTTTCGGCCGATGTAGTATTGCTTTACTGATTGATGATAAGAATAACCTATAGCCTTTTATGCCAGTTCTAATTGGTTTTTTATTGTTTGCTGGAGTTCAGAGTTATATTCTAAGTTTTTTGTTGTTGTAGTGGCTTCCTGGTTCTTTTACTTATTTGATTTTTTTGTTGCAGAAAACTATTTGTTGGCATTATGTGAACGAGATAGAGGAAAAGAACTTCTCCAATTACTAGATATAATAGACATAAGCAGCGTCTCATCACTGGATAATCTAAGTCGTATTTTCCAGTCACTGGGGAGGCTATGTTTGGAACACTATGCAGAGTTGTTTATCCAGGTGTTGAAAAGTTGCGGTATGTATAATGAAATAAACTTCTTCCTTTTCTGCCTTCTATCTTTCTGTTCTCCGTTATGCGTGCCGTCATTAGTGATTCCAAATGCTATCTTACTTGGCCAAGTATCCTTGGTGCTTGAAGGGAACAATTTTGTCTATTTCAAGTTTTCAACCATCTAGTAGCCTTTTTTTTTTCTGATATGAACCATCTAGCAACTCTTGTGCTTGAGATGAACCCTTTTTTTTTTGTGACACATTGATAGTTTTGTTTGACTTCCTACGGCTGCAGTTACCTATCACCCCTCTAAGTCAAAATAAGATTTCTGCTCTTATGATTTTATATAGCTCAGCATCTGTTAGATACTGCAGATGCCGGACTTAATGGGCCACTCTTGGCTGTGCTTTTTCTTGTATAATCTGTAAAACCATTGTTTGCACAATTTAATCATCATAGGAAGCAAGTAATCTATGTCACTGCATTTATATACATTTTTAATGTCCTGTGTTTTTCATATTGCAGATAATGGGACTCAACGCGTTTCAAATTTGATCTATGATTATGTAACTAGCATGAAAAACTTAGCGGTGAGGAACTTCTCATGAATTATACTGGTAATTACCTTGAGGCCATCATCGTAGGTTTGCTACTCTAGGTTTTTAAATCTTCGAGTCTGGTATTTGTGGACAACCAAAGATTCTTGATAATGTCTAGTCGGCCTATAACTTCACCATTAGCCACACTTGGTATAGAGGAAATTCATTTCTTCTATATTTTTCTGTAAGGGTGTCTAAAGAAGCCTTCCAAAAGACTCATCCACAGATTGGCCTCTTGCTTTTGTATATTGTAGTATCCACAAATTTCTAGTGCTTCTTTGATGCCAGTCACCACCAAGAAAAAACAAAATTTCACAATTAAGAGAAGTATGGATTAGAAGTCAGTAGTTTTTTATTTATTTTTGTGAAGCCAAGTCTTCCTGTAGTCCTCCCCTCTTCTAGTCAAAAGTAAACTTGGTGCAAATATCTCCATATTCATTTTGTGAGGGGAACGAGGACCAAGAGGTGCATGTATGAGCACTATTTTTTTTTATACCTATTTTATGAATTTTTTTGTTCTATCTGTACAATATTGTCATTAGTTTTTTGTGAAAGCATATTGTCATTAGTTAAGAAACAAAGTTTGCAGATATGACCTTACTTGGTGAAGGACGTTCGAATCAATTATATTGAGTGGTGTATGAGTATGCTTGATTAGGATTTGTCGTATTTGAAAATGTGCGGCATAGAACTTTATAGACTTAGATGAACATGTTGAGTTCTGAATGTAATTTTTGATGGTGAGCTTTGATTGAAAAATGATCTCTGTCTCTGCCGAACTTCATTCTGCTAATTGTATCGTTATTCATGAGTTACAGGTGGAGGATGTTGTTATGAAGTTCAAAGACATGCATGGGAAAGTGAATATTGAGCTTGTACCGAAGTCTTATGAGAAGCTCATTAAGTTTTGTTGTGATTCACTCAAGGTGTGAGCATATCTATGTTTGTCAAGCAGTCTGTTGAGTCAAGATACTTTGTTTTTACTCTCTCTTTCTCTCAATCTCTCTCCTCTCATTATTTGTTTCCCTGATCTCCCTTGTTCAGGTGCATGTGGCTCTGGATTTGGTTGAGGAAATGTGTGAAGAGGGACTGTCCGTATCGACAGAAGCTCTCAACTCCATATGCCGAGCTTGTGAGGACACGTCTGAGTTCACTTTGGTATATTTCTCTCAAATGATATGTCATTTCTGTTGGTTGCTTCTTAGATTATTGATTCAATGTTGTTAGTCATTGATAGAGGTGGAAAAATTAACCGAACCCGAAATCGGGCCTGCCGTTTTAGTTATTTTTCCTTAACCGAAGCCCTCAAAAGTGGCTAAACCCAGAAGTGCGCTAATTTCTGGTGTGACCAATCTTAAGCTGACCAGATGACCTCACGACCTGTAAAACACAAGTTACAACCGGAATAAGCACAAGTATTTCAGCGAAATGTTGCTTTTTTATATAGGTATAACCCATTAGTATGCCTACAACATTAAAAGGGTGTAAGTTTTATGTCAGATTTGAGAACTTTGTAGTTCAAATAAAGTTGGGCCTTTCGTTAAAATTCCGAGGGGTTTGTTCTTGGAATCTTGAGTGGTTTTGAGTACACTTGATGGGTGTGCACTTGAAGATAAGATAAGCGTCTTCTACTTTGGTTCGATCATGTGAAGAGAAGGGCAGAAGGCCTAGTGATGCACCGGTGGACAGGATCAAAGGATGGCGAGTGAGGAGATATCGAGGGGTAGAGGGAGACCTTGTCACACTTAGATGGGGGTGGTTAAGTTGGACATGGCTCTCCTTGGCCTGGTCGAGGGCATGGTTGGAGATAGAAGGAGATGGAGAGAAATGATCCAAGTAAAGGATTATATTTCAAGATTAAGGTGCTCTTGTGCTTGCCTGTGGGTGTGTCATATGTGTGTTTGTTTTACTGTAATGGTGTGTGTGTGTGGTTTGAGTGTGCTCGTATGCGTGTGCGTTCATTTTGTGTGCGTTTGACGTGTATGCGTGCATGGGTGGGTGGGTGCTGGCGCGCGCGTGTGTGTGTGCGTGTGCGCGCACGCGGGTGTGTGTGTGTGTGTGTCGGTAATGCTTCGAGTTCTGTTTTTGCCCGTGTTAGCCAACCCCAATCAGTTTTGGGATTAAGGCTTTGTTGCTGTCGTATTATTTCCTTTAGTATCCTTTCAGAAGATCAGAAACAATAAAGTTTGGTTTTAGTTTTCTTGAGCAATTCTGTTAGCTCACTAATCTCATGCATCAGCTTTTAAACATTTTTCTTGGGTGAAGAAGTCTTTCTTTAGGGCAAAATTAGAAACAAATGTCTGTTTTTTTGGGTCATTGATATGCTAGTCGGTCAATATGATAGCGCAAAGCTCCCTTGAAAGCAAATAAAATGAAAGGGAGGAATAAGAAGTAACAGAAGCTTACATCATTTTCTTTGATTGATGTTTGCGGAGTATCAGTTGCCAGTTGGTAATCCAGATCATTTTTATCGTTTTATAGCAGGGGACTTGATGTGTTTCTATTGCAGGCATACTGACTGTGGGGTTAGCCTGTTTGCAATTGACCTTTGCTAGACTTTACATTACAAGAACCTCTTCGCTTTTCATTGGTCAATATTTTATGGTAGCTTTTATTTGGTCGTCGGAATGTCCTAGTGGGCTTCTCGCGAGTTGTGACCTTTTAAGAACATGATATTCTCGTTAATGTTGTTTCCTTATGTCTTTACTTTTAAAATCAGGTTCGGCGGATACACTCAATGCTCTCGCACCAGAGCTTAAAGCCGAATAGCGAGACATTCAGGAGTATCATAAACTTACATGTGAAAATGAAAGATGTACGTTGCTTCTCTAATCCCTGATCTGTATTTGTTGTCATTTAATCCACTCACTTTCTAGAACTGAAAGTATATTCATGTAATTATTTTGTTCTCTTTTGCAGTTTGACAATGCGTATGCTATGTTGAAGGATTTGGAGAAGTGGAATTTGAACTCGACATCTAGTATGTACAATGCAATACTGGCTGGTTGTTATCGGGAGGTATATTGTTCTGCCTTTGATTATTACTCATTCCGCTAGCTTGTTGTGTCTGCTACTCTGTTTCTGTCTGATTGTTTTTGGAATTTACCCGTCTTACGGTTTATGAACAAAGCGTCAAATGTAACAGGCTTTTCTCTGTAAGGAACTGTTTTGGGTTAGCAAGTATATTATTGTAAATCCAAATTACACATATGGTTAAGAAATCGAGGAAAAATATATGTCGATCTATCTGTGGCCGAGAAATCTAGAAAAACAGGCTAAACCTTGTGTGTATCTTTTAATTTGACTTTTCAAGGCAGGACATGTAAGTTTGATTATTCTGAAATCTCTATGGAGAAACGTTTGTGAGCTAAAAAAATTCACTTCACAAGTTGTATCACTCCAAAGATTGCCTATGAAAAACACTCTGGAGTTCAAACAATATTTTCTCATGCGGAGCAAGATCAGTCTCCTTTTTGCTGTTCCTGGAGCTCCCATATGATCATATGAGATTTTGAGAGATAATTTTATGCACTCCAAAATCGCAAACATCTCCTATGGCTAGTATAATGTTCGTTGTCTGTTATGAACCTCCTTTAGGGGATCTAGTCATGGGTTGAGCCCCTATTGAATGTGTTTGGATTAAAGGGAAGGTAGACTCGTCTTTGACAGAGCCCCCTTAAGAGTCCTAGACTCAACTCTTTTATTGTAATTGCTTAGTTTCATTTAATTCAAGACAGACTTATATAGGCTTAGGCCATGCCTGGATTAGGGGTGAAGATTAAGGGGGTAATGGGATGAATTTCAATAGGGAAATAGGTGGAGGTGGTGGTGGTTGAAGAAGAAAAGAGGGGGGAGGAGGGAATGATCACTTCCAAATGGGGGAATGATTACTCCAATGGAGAGGGCTTCAATAGATTACTACCAATTGGGAAGGAATGATTACTCTCACCTCCACTTTTTTCCATTGGCCACTGCCCCAACCATCATCTTCCTCTATATTCTTCTATTTTTCATACCCTTTACCCCTTGAATGATTACCCCCAATCCAGGCGAGCCCATATAGTGACCGAGTACATCCTGTATAGGATAACATAGGAAGAATCCTCAATTAATGATACCTAGCTAATTAACATTATTTTGAGATCCTTATGAAGTAAAGATCTAGGTAAATAAGGAAACACATTGACTATTCTTGTTGTCCTCTTGATCTTCTCTATTATTGTAATTCCGACAAAGACAACCATATCATTGTCATGACATCCGAATTCTTCACATTTTGTATTCTTCTTGTCTAGGAGAGTGTATGGGAATTGGGAAATAGTTACAAGTGCACCGTTATTCATTTTATCTTGTATGTCAGATTCTTCTTGGTGTGTCCCTCTTTTGCTACTTTTATTTTGGTTTGTAGATGTTATAAAACTCGCTTTCTCCGCCCTTTTTATATTCCCAAATGAGACAATACTTTTTTTGGGTTGGTGACATTTAGAAGTCATCCTTATCAGTTTGAGTGCCTGGGAGAGGGTTTCAAATGAAGTGGTTGATGAGTCACGATGTAGTGGTACTCAAGGGGTTCCGTAGTATGCAAGCTTGATTTTGAGAAGGCCTATGATAGGGTATGTTGGACTTTCTTAGATAACGTATTGGAGAGGAAAGGTTTTGGGGGTGGAAGGCGCACTTGGATTCGGGGTTGTTTTGTGAATGCACTGTTTTCAGTATTGCTGAATGGGGCATCAAGAGAGTGGTTTAGTTCTTCTCGCGGGCTATGCCAAGGGGACCCAGTATCCCTTTTATTGTTCACTTTGGTGGTCGATGTTCTTAGTAGAATGTTTGAGAGATTAGCAGATAGTGATACTATGGATGATTTCCAGATGGGAAGAGATGATGTCCATGTATCACATCTCTAATGTGCGGATGACACTTTTGTTTCCTAGGGCCAATACGGAGAACTTCAAAACTGTTTTGACTATACTACAAATCTTTGAGCTCCTCGCAGGCATGAAGATCAATTTGGCAAAATGAGTGTTAGCTAGGATTAATATGGTCATGCACACCTTGTAGCCTAAGCCAGGTTGGCTGGTTGTGATTTTCAAAATTTGCCACTCACCTACCTAGGTGTCCCTCTTGGTGGAAATCCAAGGTCTTTGAGACTTTTGGGAACCTCTTATTAATTGAATATGAAGTCATTTGGATGGTTGGAAGGGAGCTTATTTCTCACTAGGTGGGCGAATCACTTTAATTAGTTCTTGCCTTTCAAATATTCCTATTTACTATCTCTCCCTCTTTAAGTTGAGAGTAGATGTAGCAGCACAATTTGCAAACATGATGAGGGATTTCTTATAGGCATGAGTTGGAGGTGAAAAGAAGGAACATCTCGCGAGTAGGGAGAAAGTGTGGTGGCCTAAGAGCAAGGGAGGTTTGGGATTTGGAACCTTGATCTCTAAAGACATTTCACTTGAAGGTAATTGATCGTTGTCGTGGCGCTTTCCGTTGGTACCACAAGATTAATGGCATCATGCATTAAGAGCAAGTATGGTCTCCAGGGTAATGGTTGGTATGCCAATTCAGTGGTGTCTATTCCTCACACATGCCCATGGTAATTCATTTCTCAAATATCGTCACTTTTTTCAACCACGAATTACATGCAAAGTGGGCGATGGGCAAAGGACACGGTTTTGGGAGGATGTTTAGAAGGAGATGTTTCTTTGCTAACAAATATCCTAGAGTATATCGGCATTCCTACATCCATGAGTTATGTATTGCAGAATTCTATGCGGCTGGCTCGTGGAATTTGTACTTAGGAAGAGGTCGGTTGGGAAATGGATAAGATGACCGTAGACATTAGAAGGAGTGACTCTTAGTGATGAGCCGGAATTCTTCTTAGAACGTATTAGCATGCCATGAAGTCTTCCATCTTTGTCATTTTCTAACTTAATCTGGAAGGCAAAGGTGCCGCACAAGATTAGAGGATTATATTGAGTATGGACTATGAGATTGGGTAAAATAAATACAAGTGATATGCGCCAACGGAGACACCCTACTTGGAATTTGTTGCCAAACATTTGTGTTTTGTGTCGACAAAGTAGCGAAATGGCAATTTGTTTCTTCATTGTGGAGTGGCAAGGAAGAGGCTTTTTGGTATCAGAGGAGAACATTGGGTGTGCTCTTCGGACATTCACACTCATTTAGAAGAGAGATTCATTGGGCTAGGGGGTGGTAAGGAGAGGGTAAGATCCTTTGGAAATGTATATGTCTATCTTTTGGTGCTTATGGTTAGAGCGGAATGCTCGGGTTTTTGGTAGAGTTTCTCTTTCATTGGAGAATTTTTGGGATGAGTGACGTATTTGGCACTAGTAGTCCTTCCATTTTTCGTCTGATTTCAAAACAGTTTCTCAATTTACTCCTCGCCTCCTCCCTTATTCTTCCCTCCCTTTGTTTTACATCACTATGTCATCACTTCTCCCACTACGCAAGCAGTGATATGAATGCATTCTAAGAAATTACGTAGTGGTAGAAGGGAGGAGGCGAGGAGTAAAAGGAATTACGTAGTGGTAGAAGTGATGACATAGTGAAGTAAAACAGAGGGAGGGTAAAGTAAAGGAGAAAAGGGAAGAGGAGAGGAGTAAAATGGAGAACAAAGAAGAGTAAGGGGGAAATAAGGGTAAAGGGAGAGAAGTTATAACTCTTAGGTGTATTATATTTGGTACACCCCACTCACAAATTCAACACATGCAGTCCGACAATATTTTCACTAATTCATCTCAACCATCACTAATCTTATAATAAAAAATCCGCAATTAGTGACCCTTTCAGATTCATTGGTGAATCTTGATGGATGATTAGGCAAAATTTACACTTGAGGTGTACGATGGAGTGGTGCACCTCAGGTGTAAGGTATAATTTGTTGTAAAGGGAGTTAAAGCGACAGAAAAACACTATCAACGTGTATTATTATTCTTAAATCATATATCTCATTGTCTGTCCTACGAACCACTTCCTATCCGCTATATATAGCCTATAAGTTTTGGATTGAACTTCCTAAAGTATTCAAATAACTTTATTCTCACTATTCTAAAATACCCTATAAATAAACCTACAATAAGTATTTCTATAATACATTTAAGTGAAACTAACTTTCCATAATCATAATTATTCATTAGATTCCTGTAATTTTGACTTATTCTTCTATTCTCATTCTCCATCACATAGCTTCTAGAGAGTTGTTGTCTTCTCATTGGCGGAATGCTTTAAGATAACAGCAACTTATGTAACTATAGAAAGAAGTTAACATGGGACAAGTTCCATAAACAGTCCTTTAAATAAGATCTGTCACAAGTGTACTCAAATCTATTCTCTCCATCCGTATTTTGTTGTCAAGTTTGACCATTAATAACTCTAAATGTATGGTGAATAGAATATGCAATTTAGTGAATACTTTTAAAATATAATCTTCTAAATATTTCATCGTCATATATTTTTGGTTGAAATTAGTGATCGAATTTTACCTCAAAAGTCGTAGTGGACAATTAGTTTTGGGCATAAGGTGTATATGAGGCGATCCCATGTCATGCAACATACTAATTTTATTCAGGTTCTTGGGCTTTCTAACTTGTTAGGGAAAATTGTTCACTTTATCTTTTTGGGTTGAGTGTTAGAAGGAATCCAACACTGACTATGTTGTTATATCTCTGCAGAAAAACAGGAGTGGCATACAGAGGGTCCTTAATGAAATGAAGTTGGCGAATGTGAAACCAGATTCTCAGACTTTCAGCTATCTCATTGGTAACTGTACATCCGAAGAAGAGATAATTAAGGTTATTCCTGTGATAATTTGTGCATAATGAATTACTGCTTTCTACCTCTTTTTTCCCTAATTGCCTTGCTCACAGTGTAGTTCATGTTGAATTATTTTCAATCTATGTAATGTTATGTCACATGTTATCTGGGCTGATCCTAAAACAGAGATAAATGTCCCAAGACATTGTCGCTTAAGCGTTGTTCTTTTGTCTTTTGATTGCTCCGTACTTTATTTTATATTTTAAAATGACCTTAATTGACGAATGGAATATGGATCGACTTGGTACCGTTGCTGCAATCTATGAAGCTAATGTTAAGAAAGTGGTATGTCACTCGCTCAAACTGCTGGATTGTGCAACATGTGTATCGCTGGGACTTGCTTAACGAGTTACCCAAACTGTTGGAAGATGTACTAAATCCTTGGGGGGGGGGGGGGGGTC
>ONZK01001609.1:21358-34911 GCA_900322385.1 Pharnaceum exiguum | reverse complement strand
GTGCTGGAGTTCAACCGACGAAGCATGTTTTCATGTCACTTGTGAACGCGTATGCTTCTTGTGGCCAATTTGACAAGGCGAAGCAGGTGAGTTTGCGCTGCATTAGAAATTTCAGCTGAATTTTTCAATTTTTTGGTTTTCTTTAGCTTGTTCTTTAATTTTTGCTGTTCTGCAGTTCTAGTCGAGACACAACTGCAAAAAAAAATAAATAGAATTAAACTAAAGTACACTCCTATGTCCGAAAGAATATTTTATATATAGTTTGTCGGTTGCGCTTAGGTGATGTATTTGCTAATTGTCGTAGCGATAGCTTTTATTTATAGCATTTTGATACAAAATTGGAACAAATGGAAAATATTATTTGAGGAATTATGAGGGTCTGTGAGGTATGAGAGTTTTTTTTCAATGGACACCTTTAAGATGAAAATAATTTTCTTGTGTTAAAAGCGAGCGCATAAAAGTCTGGATACAATAGTCTCTGCTGATTTATTATCTTCAGCTTAGTAATTTGTAAGTGTAATATTATTTTGGGTTGTGTGTGTACGCATTGGTACGTGCTTGCGCTCGTTTGTGTATTTACTGTGTGAGGGTTCCTTTTGTTTGTGTGTGCGTGGGCGTGGGTTGGTGTGTGGGTGCATGTGTGTGCTTTGAAAACCATTTTGGTCCGTGCTAGACCAGCCCACTTAGTTTTGGGATTGAGGCTATCGGCTATGTTCTATTCTGGTTTCTTTTTCCTTATTCCTTGTGAGGGGAGTAAAAGGAGAGTGTTTCTCTTGGTAGAGTCGATCTTTGATCGGTTACTAGTTACTGTGAAGTACCATAATTAATTCAGTGAGGTGTGAAGAATGTGAGGCAAGTGTTTGATGCTACTGTTACATAGTTTGTAAAGTATAATGGGTAACTCATTTCTGGTTACTCTATTGTGACAGGTGGTACTAGACAAAGGGGTACCTGTGAAGTACTTGAGTGAAATCAAAAGCGTTCTTGTCTCTTCCCTTGCATCAAACGGGCAGGTATTTGATGCATTGGATGTCTATGAGGAAATTAAACGAAGTGGTTCATCACTAGAACCAAAGGCAATTTTAGCTCTCATTGTAAGTATCTGGTAGACAGGATATTGAGTTTCCAGCTGATTGACATTGTCTCCTTAATGTGATGTGAAATTTTCACTTTTAAAATGTATGTAGGAAAAACTGCAAGCCGAAGGCGAATTGGGTGTACTGCTGCAGTTGCTCGAGGAGTTGAATGATCGATCCTATTGGATTGATGGTTGCTGCAGAATTATTTCTTACTGTGTTAGAAACAAAGAGTTATGGTATGTCCATGATTGACTATGAAACAACCTGCTCCACACTTGCACATGAGAAGAACAATATCAGATAGAGAAAGAAGATTGTAGGCTGATATATGGCCCCTTTTGTGTTTATTTTTCAGGATTGCTGTTACTCTGCTGAAGAAACTTGTAGATAAATTTCAAGACAATGAGCTAGCGAGAGAAGTTATATTTGATGAGGTTGTGCTTCTGCCAACACATAGCACTGACAGTCATTGAAACCGACTGACCTTTTTAGTATTCCGCTCATGTGTTCAAATAGGACTTGTTTTCGCTAGCCCTTTAGCACTCATTTTGCTATCTTGATTGTTTTCTGTATGTGATAGGTTTTCATGCAACTGGCAAACATGGAGGAACCTGATTTGAAGATGGGAACAGACTTGCTTCATGCCATCAAAGAAGATCTAGGTTTACGTCCTTCAAGGAAATGTCTAGACTTTTTACTCTGTGCTTGTGTCAACGCTAGGGATCTCCAAAAATCTCAGTTGGTTTGGAAGGAGTATGAGATAGCAGGCCTTCCTTACAACGTTTTGAGTCTCTTAAGGTATGTCAGCCTCATAAACTTGCTTGATGTTGATGGGAAATGTATTTTAGATCGAGTGAATTTTGCTACAGTTGAACCTTTCGTTGTTGGATTTCAGATAGATTCTATGAGAGCTCTTAGCAGTAGTCTCTTCGATAAAAGCAATTGAGTTTCCTTCAGTATTTGAATTTTGAAGTGAAACCGTTGGCTGATGTCGACATGTCGAATGTGTTGAATGATTGTTGTTTATCTGTTGTCATGATTGAGAACAATTCCGGTAGCTTGTGGTGATGAATTACGATCATATCACTAAGGAAACCAATCAAGCAGCTGCTAGCATCTTTGTTCTATCGCCACCTTCAGATGTCAAGCAAACTGTGTTAGACTGCCGGACCTAAGATAGGGGGGAAACCTATAAAGAAAATATTACAGGAAAGGAAAACTTAAACTGCCTGTTTAAGGGCCTACGGAACAGGGTGATCTTTGTTCTTAAACCATTCATTATAAAATTTTCTTCATATAGGTGCTCCTCTTCATACCCTTGTTCTACGTAATATGCCTTCAGTTGTTTCTTTGTTGTAACAGGATGTACCAGGCATATCTCGCCGCAGGAAGTTTGAAAGCAGGTGCTAAATTCTTGAAAAACATACCGAAAGATGATCCGCATGTCTTATCAGTAATCCACGCATGTGATGTGACATATGGAAAGTCCAAGGCGAAAAAGAAGAAGAAGAAAACCACGAGCAGTAGTGTAAATGTGGAGGAATCATGTAGATAACGATTTTCCTCTGGCAGAGCAAAACATAGCAAGAACAGAAGTAAAGAAGGATGTTAGGCTCATAGGTTCAGTTGAAACATTTCAGAGGGCCAGCTCTGATTATTGTCAATATTCTTTTTGTAATTTAGGATTATCATTCGTCTTCTAAAGGTGGCAATTAGTATAAACGTGGCCAACGGGCTTTTTCTGGTGCTTATTCTTCTTGTGGTTGGTTCTCTGCCTGAGTTGCTCATATTTAAGTATATGATCTAATTGGAGTCCCGCAACCTGTATGCAGGAATGTAATTCACTAATTTGTTAGAGTCTTGGTTTGAGACAGACATTGTGAGGCTAATGCAACAAGTACAACCTATAAGATGAACTACATACCCGGGCGGATCTTATAAGTTATAACACGCCCAAGTTAGCAATGAGTCTCGTCAACTTCATACATTTATGGTGGCTCCCATAAATTGTAGCCATAAGAGTCATCATAATATAGTGTAATTTAAACCGTTGATTTTGCAAATTACACATCATGGCCAATGATATGTATTAATCAAGATATTAATATAAATTACTCAAAAATTATTGAAGTTTCTACATTATAAATTTAAAAAATCTCCAAAAATAAAATTTAGCTAATTATAATTTTACAAAATTTATTTTGACGTGAATTGTCACAGAAAAATATTTTTTTGGAAAATTAAATTCAAATTATAAAAAATTAAACTCAAAACACTTTAGAAACTCAATAAAAAAATATAAGCAAAATATATATTTATTTTACACCAATCTAGATCACCTAATTAAATTTTTTTCCTATTTTTAAGGACTTATACATCATTTATAGATTTTTTGTAGTTTCAATAGCCAAGATCGCTTGATGTAAGAAAATGAATGGACTTGGATTGCATATACTATGATGACTCCCATGGCTACAATTTATGGGAGTCACCATACTTTCTTCCTTAATTATATTGCATATTGGTGATATTACTTTAATTATTTAGGCATGCTCTAGTTAATATGTAAACAATGCTTTAATATCATTTTTTTTTTTGAGAGAAAAGGTTTTATTTTTTTCACTAAACCTCATTAAGTATTGTTAATGGACTACTCCAAGTTACAAAAATTCTAGTATACAACAACAACAACAACATCCCAGCGGGTCCCATCTAGGATGGGGTATTGAAAATATTACAAAATTTTTAGTATGGATTATCCAATACTATTTGATTTATGGATTATTGTATGGTAATCGTACAAATTATTATGGTCTAGCTTTTCAATATGAGTATGGATTGATCAAATTACGGCATAAAGAATTGGAGGATTTGGAATAGAATTGAGGAAATTCCTGAACATATATTTTTTTTTGATGGGAATTCCTAAGCCATATTGAGTATTTAGGTTGAAGATGAAACTCGTGGATTAAATAAAAAAACAAAAGAACCCAAGAGATGTTAGCCCACTGGTAAATAAGTAACTTATTCACTAGGTCTTGGGTTCAAACCTCTTGGGAAGCACCTACTGAAATAATTTCAGGAATACCCGAGGCCGTGCGTTAGGAGGTGCCCTTTAGCCACGCCCAAAGAGGGAGTCCCTCTTTGCTTGATAAAAAAAAAAAAAAAAGAGCACACCAAAAAAAAAATAAAAAAACAAAAGAAAAAATCGAAAACAATTGACAAAAACAGTTCCCTGTCATCTGTCTTCACTAGAGGAACATAACACAAACAAAATTTGACTCTCCTTAGTTTCCTGTACTTCAGTCTCCCTTCTCCCCCAACAAAAGTACAAAACAAAACAAAAACCAAGCAAAACCCTCCCAAACTCCCACTCACCTTTCCCCTTCTCCATCCCACCAGCAAAAAAAAAAAACAATAAGGAAGATGGCAAGAATCCCAGTAGGGTGCGAGCCAGTGGTGGGGTCACTGACGACACCAAAGAAGAAAGACTACAAAGTGACCAACAAACTCCAAGAGGGAAAGCGCCCTTTATACGCCGTCGTTTTCAACTTCATTGACTCCCGTTTCTACAACTGCTTCGCCACTGTCGGCGGCAACCGGGTAACTAACTATCTCACTTTACTCATTATTTATCATTATTTTCCCTACCCCCTTAAGTAATTTAGCTGATATATATAAGGATATAACACTATACTCAAAATTTAGGAAATGCATTTAAATTACCTGCTTGGAGACTGTCTAGCTAGCTAATAGACCACTTGATATTGAACGCGTTTCATTTCATATATGAGACCGATTATTAATGACCCCTCGGGTGGTCATTAATGACCCCGTTTCATGTTCACATACATTTCTGTGAAACTTGTTAGTTTGTAATTTTTAGCTACGTGGCCGCCGGGCTTTCTATGAATAGTTATTATTATTGGTGGTTATGCCACTGCAGTACGAGAAGGAAAAAAGAGTGTTCTTTAATGCTGACTTGTGTCTTTCATTTCTGCGTCGGCAGGTGACTGTATACAGATGTCTTGAAGGTGGTGTACTAGGTGTTCTGCAGGTCTATGTTGATGAGGATGTAAGAGGAACTTGTTCATTTGATTTGATTTTATTATGTTGTTGTTATTTGTTTGCATCCTAAAACTTTTGTTTGTTTGATATTTTATCAGAAAGAAGAATCTTTCTACACTGTTAGCTGGGCATGCGATATAGATCGCACTCCTTACCTGGTTGCGGCCGGCAGCAATGGTGTAATACGTGTTATTGATGCTGCTAATGAAAAGATACACAAGGTAAATTGTTTCTTTGTGGCTACTACTTATATGGTGTTTGGCCTAACTTCCCTGCAAAAGTGCTTGTCGTTTATACTTTTTTTCCCTCCTCCCCCCATATCCATCGCAAATCAACTATCTTTACGCTTTACAGAAGTCTTAGAATAGCCAAAAACGGAAGCCCCAATTTGATGCTTTTGCTTTTGATCATTTTGGAGAGTAATTTTCACTTCATGTTGGAGTTGACGGAGAAGTTTGAAGGAGAATGAGAGCATAAATACAAAGGAGAATCACTTTTGACGAAGTTCGGCTCTAAAAGGAATTGTAATGAAAATACAACGTAATGACTAAACAGAATTGGAAAAACGGAACTGAACTAGAAAAAACTGGAACTTTTTTCTTTGAACAAAACACCTTGGCTGGAAGAATTTTCTAGTGAACTTAACTAGAAAACAACTGAATCTAATTGAAATGGAACATTTAAGTTGAACGATGTATAGAATTTATGGTCAATTGAAATGAACTGAATGAAACTGACTTGAACTTAACTGGAAAAGTTGAATTTGTGAAAATAAATGAACAGAACTGCAACACATAAGTTGAAGTGTTGAACAAAACAAAGCCTTATACATGTCTAATTGTGCATATGGAGTTATGGATAGTAGTTCTATCACTGTGCGAGTATGTGGGTGCGTGGGTGTGTGTTGCGTTCGTGTGTGTGTGTGTGTGCGTCCACTCTTTTTGGCTGGGTCCCCATGGTCTGAGTTTAGTTCTACTTTGGTTAGATTGTTTTCTAAAGCTTACTCTATTTAGACCTTGGATTACTCATGGGTGTTTGGGTGTGCATTTGAATTTGTGTTTGTTGCATTTGTGGGTTCACGTTCGATTGTGGCAGATGCAGTCTGATCTGCTTTAGAAAGATAGATACATAGGTTTCGAAATCTGATGGGTGGATTCAGTAACTTTGTATATGGCTATGCCCAGGACAACCAACCCAGGTGGTTACTCATTTTTAAGAGGTGCTAGGCGCTCTTAGCCGTAGAGGGGCCTGGCACCTGATGTTGTGCCTTTTTGCTTGCATATGTTTTTTTGGGGGGCGGGGGAACTGAGGGTGGGGAGTTCCGGTGAGGAAAGAGTGTGTCTGTGGTGAGAAAGGTGAAGGAAAAAGTCGAGGAAGGGATCTACTTTCGCAGTGTGGGGGGCTGGGTGACCCACCGGTGGTGAGTGGTAGTGAGATCTGGGTGAATGGAGGTGGGATGGGCTTGGATTTGATTGAAGTGAGGAGAAAGAGTAATGGGGGCTACGGGAGAAAAAGTAAACGGGGGTGGGGTGGGTTGGGAGGAGAGTGACAATCTGGTGAGCTCGGTTAATGAATTAAAAAAAGAAGGCCGAAGGGCATGCCTTTTTTAGCGTGCTCAGGCGCGACCCATTGGTCGCCTAGGCCTAGCCGCCTGGGTATGCACAAAGGCCATTGCCTAGCGCCTTAACACACCTAGTTGCGCCTCTTTAAACTAAGGGTGGTTGAGTTTCCATGTCAAAGCTTCGAATAGGAATCGGTTATAAGGTTCTCTCTTATATTTTAGGCTTCTCCAGTTAAACCTGAGTTTGTAAAACTCCGCTTATGTGGGTGTTAAACTTTTACTTCTGATTTTTTTCTGCTGCCCTGGATAATGGAGGGCAACTGCGTGGTAGGCGGTTACATTCCCAAAACCAAGTTATATCTTCGTGGCATGGACCAAAATCGGGATGTGTGTGCGTGTGCGCGCGCGTGCCCACCCATGTCAGGTGCATGTGTGCGTCCAGGGGATTGGCTAGGATCTCAATATTGAAAGTGCTTTAAACTTACTTATTCAAACCCAGTTTTTGTCTTATTGGTGTAAATGTAATAAGGGAGTAACCATTACTCGAATAATTGTTTCTGGTCTATGTAAAAGTTTGGAAACCCTTGAATAAATTCAGCCCGATTCATTACCCCAATATGGGAGTTAAAATTTTACTGGCCTCTACCTGTCTGCAACCCATTACCACTTCTGTCGTTGCCACTGCATCCACTCTCTCTCTCTCCTCCTTTCTGTCAGAGCACCACCTCACCATTTATCTCTGACTCTCCACAAGTATAACAGGCAGCTCCATTTAATTTACCTTTATATCTTTGCTCTTCCGAACTTTTCTCCCTTAATCTTTCCCCTCCAGTTGGCCAAATTGTTTCCCCTTATACCAGGCGCTACCTTATTGTGATCTCTCCTGTGAACCACTTCTTGTTTTTGGATATATGTATACTTTGCTTTTTGCAATGCATAACTGCTGCCTTTTGGCCAACAAAGAATTTCCCATTTCACCATCCACTTGGCCGTTCCTAGCCTTCTTAGAGATCTCTGATTGCAGCAATTTGCGTGAACTACCATATAGTTATCAAGCTTTCTGCTACATCTCTATGGATGTTAAAATAAACAAGCTTGAAAAGAATTGAAAGTCTAGGAGGAGCTTATGAAATTGAAACTATTAAATGTAAGATAATACTATCTCAGAGTGCATAATTAAGTTCTACTTACATGATTATTGATTAGATTAACGGAAATATTCTTGTGCAACTATAAAGTTGAAAAAGAATCACAAGAGGGCTAGGAACGGCCAAGTTGTGTTACATTTTAATTGAGCACCCTTTTACTGATCTTGACACTTGAATACTTTGAAATGAGTCCTTAAAAGTGGATGTTTTTCTGGGTCAATCACCTCACTCAGTACTTCCAAAACAGTCAATGGATAAGTGAAGATAGTTCTAGCGAGTCATGATTGTTCATGTAATTCATTCCCTGGACGTCAATTTTTTTCTGAAGGGGACGTCAAATTTAAGTATCAAGCCATTCATGTTTTCAACTGAGCAGGCCTGTTCATATCTATTCCATATACCATTTTAATCAGCTGCTGTATTTTTTCACCATGTCGTCAAATTCTTTTTTCCTTAATTGTTGTGACTTGAATATGTGCAGAGTTATGTTGGTCATGGAGACTCGATTAATGAAATCAAGACTCAGTCATTGAAACCATCACTTATCATATCAGCTAGTAAAGTAAGTCTGTGTAAACTTTATCTATACTGATGTGATTAGATTATCAGAATTGACTCTGAAAGGGATCAGGATGAGTCAGTTCGTCTCTGGAACGTGCACACTGGAATATGCATCTTGGTATTTGCTGGAGCTGGGGGCCACCGGAATGAAGTCCTAAGTGTGGTATGTCTGGTACAATGGCTTATAATATTCTTATCTTTCAGTCGCACTCATTTCAATATAATTATGCTTATTTGCACTCGGAAAGAAGGTGTTTATTATTACTAATTTGTCCAATTGTTTATTAATTTTTGATGCATTTTTTAAACTTTAGGATTTCCATCCTTCAGATATATACCGCATTGCCAGTTGCGGAATGGACAACACTATTAAGATATGGTCTATGAAGGGTAATGACTTGTTTTTTCTTTTCTAAAGTTGATGCATCATTTGGGTATGAAGTTGCAGATCTGTATTGTGTATCCCCGCAATGGTGAACTGTCTTACTGTTTTTTTTCCTTTTTTTCCTTGTATTAATGGAGCCATAGTCTTCTGTCATTCCAATCCTATTCCTCTGCTTCTTTGTTCTTTTACTCATTTCTGTTAGTGTTCTGTAGAATTCTGGGCGTACGTCGAAAAATCTTTCGAATGGACTGATCTTCCATCAAAATTTCCCACAAAATATGTTCAATTCCCAGTAAGTGAAAAGGCTTCGTCATTCCTCTTTTGATTCATCCAATGTTTGCATTTCTGATTCTCTCTGTTTGTCTGTTTTTTAGCTTCTCCTTCTCCTTTACCTTATTTGCCTTTTTGCTCCATTTAAAGGTGTCCTGACAAGTTCTCTTCTTTTTTTGCTGTCCTCCAGATTTTCATTGCTTCAGTTCATACAAACTATGTTGACTGTACTAGGTGGCTAGGTGATTTTGTACTGTCAAAGGTAAATATTTGATAATGTTATATGTATATTGCTATTGCTCATCTTCTGCAAAATATTCTGCCTAACAGCTAAGAAACAAGTATTGCATGTTTGTATAATCCTTACTGCGTTGTGGTATTGAGGATGAAGATGTATGGAGCCTCCTTACTCTTGAAAGTAGGCGGGCCTTGGTGAACTAACCACCCACATCGTCGCGAAAATCGCAAAGAGTCTAGTTGGACAAGATAGTAGTGTTGTTATCTTTGACATTTGGTAGTGTTCTCTATTTAATTCTATATATCGAGTCAATTTAAGTATGGGATGAAACCATTTGCTCTGGCATCAAAGAGACATTTTTTCTTTCTTTCTTTTGAACTGCTTTAATTACAGAGGTGAAGTTAGAGTATTGTCTTTGACATATTCTTTTCAATTTTCATGACATACTTTAAATATAATTGCCCTGATACTAAAATCCTGTATGCATTTCTAATCTGAGCTCATTTTTTTCCCATTATTTTTCCTACCCAAAAAAAATGTAGAGCGTGGACAATGAGATTGTACTATGGGAACCAATTGTGAAGGAACAGTCTCCTGGTGAGGTCAGTGTATCTAGCTCAACCATCAACAGGAACAAGTAATTTGTATTCAATTGTTTAAATAGAACTATGGGCCGATGACAGTGTTCTGTATCTTTTAGGGTTCAATCGACATCCTCCAAAAGTATCCTGTTCCTGATTGTGACATATGGTTCATAAAGTTCTCATGTGATTTCCATTACAATGCAGTGGCCGCAGGTATTCTCAGCTTCTCTTATCAATCTTTTATTCCCCGTATATATGCCTCGCTCTTTACTCTTTCCCTAAGTCTTCAAAATGGTCGACCAAGAACCTTAATGTTCCTGCTGATACCCTTGACTTTGTTCGTTGGCCAGGAAACAGAGAAGGGAGAATTTATGTTTGGGAGCTGCAATCTTGCCCGCCTGTTCTCATAGCAAAGTATGCTTTTCTCAAATACACGATGATAGTTTTTCTGGATTTCTGTACTTCATGCTGAATTTTTGTCATATCCCTCTGACCACCCTGCCTTAATATCAGACTCTCTCATCCGCAGTCAAAATCCCCCATTAGGCAAACTGCCATGTCATTTGATGGAAGGTAAGGATAAGTATCTTGCCGCCTCATGTTAGACTTTTTAAATTTTTGCCATCAGACTTTTCAAATTATGTTGAAAGATCTTATGGAGAATCGTTACCAGTATCTCAAGTGGATCTTTGCTGCAGTACAATTATTGCTTGCTGTGAAGATGGAACTGTCTGGCGTTGGGATGTCGTGTCACCTTAGATCTGGATGGTCAGCTTATTATCTCCATTGGAAGGATCCTATTGTACCACTATCAGAGGTCAGCATATTAGCTGCAGTATAAGACTTGTGTAATTTCAGCAAATATGTAGTGATAATTTTTTTTTTAGATAAAGAAAAAATTTCATTGATGGACATGGTGGACAAGCCATCCTCCTAAAAGAACAATTACAAGTTAGATCAATTCCTTTGTAAAACACTCAAAGGTTGGCCTACAAAAGCTCCTGTGGCCTACAAAATATGTAGTGATAAATATCTAGAGACTTGTGGAAAAAGTTACTGGCCGATGATAAAGAGGGCAACTGTCTTAGATATTATGGCAAGTTTTTTCAGAATCACCCACCCACAAGGCCACAAGTTGTCTTCAGATTGGTATCAATCAAAGCATCTATGTAAACCGCCGAAACAAAAAAAAAAACACAAACGTTAGCACCAAATTTTTAGGTATGTATGTGCTGAAACTTCAAAATCCAGTGGACTGGTGTGTTTCAATACCCTGTGTGTGTGGAAAAGAACAATCCAGCGACCAGCGACCATCTAGAGGAATAAGGAACAATTTTTTTTCTGAAGTAGTGGCTCCTTGCACTAGTGAGCTACAGTTGTTCTTCAGAAGTACCTTTCATTCTACGTCTTTTTGGGCCTGTTCTTCCCAGTTTCTATTCAGTTCAGTTACTTTCAGTTCAACTTTGTTCAATTCAGCTCATAACTTGCGCACGTAATAAGTTTCGATCCCAATATCCATTCGTAGTTATTAGTATATTATTGGAAATGTCTCACCATATAGTTTCATAAACGTACAGTATTGATATGGTTTTGATAAGTGATTGAGTGTCAAAACAACTAAACAAAAAGTTCAGTTTTTTCTTTTCAAGTCCAGTCTTTATAAGTTGGGGAGCAGGCCCTTACTATTTCAATTTACTAGTAGTAAATTGAAATTTCTATTCCTTCTTATGCACTAGGATTTTGTCCATCTGCTATGCTTATACAAGAATATGAAGGAGCCATAGCAGCGGGCTTGCAGAGCTGCAGTGGATTCGTTGCGGATAAAGCGTGCAACAACTATGGCACCGCATGCTTTGAGGCCCCTTATAACATGTTGCGAAGCATATTATAGGCCTTTTGGAAAATCATAATTGTATCAGCCTTCTGTTGTATTATATCTTATAGCTGAACTGTGTGAAGAGTACAGGGCTATTAGTTCGTATCCTGTAATCTGTTGTTGTGCATAAATATCTTGTGAGTGAGCACAACAATATGAAATCGTAGCAGTCTTTGATTTTTTATGTTTTGGCTCACCATATTGAACTTTGGTGAGTACAATCTTTTGCTTATTTTGTGAACTACGTGGATGTAAATTTTGCAATTGTTGTAAAATTTCAAATTTGAAGAAAATAATGGGGCAGACTGCAGAAATAATTGTGATGGCCGGTTTTTTGAGCAGTTTAGCTCTTTTCGGAACCCATTGAGCTTTTTTTTTTTTGAGATAGGGTGTCCCCCCAATCTGATACTCGTAGTAAGTAATACGGAGTAGCCCGTAGACAATAGTGCACTTCTGGTCTGGTATTCAATTATTCATGTCTACAAAATTCTGTTGAAGAGAGTTGGTAAGCTAACCACAAACACCGTTTAATACTGAGAGACTAGAAGATAAACTCCTCTGTGCACTGATTTTATAATCTGTTCATGGTCTTGGAACTATTTTTTTCCTAGAGCCTTTTGGTTTTCAGTACCCCGTCTGAGATGGGACTGTTGTTAAAGAATTGTGTGGCACTTCCGTTGTGAGAGCCCTTCCAGACAAACAACAATTACACTTCGGTTGAATTCGCACTTCCATGCGGCTTGAACTATGACACTTGCAGAAGCCATTTTAACAAGGCAGTCTGTATTGTAAGGGGGCAACATCATCTCCATTACAAGTACTTGTATCACTGTACGGAATATATAGGGAAGAAGGTAGATTGAGTTTTTGTGGCCCTAGGAGAAAAATCTAATTAAGAAGAGGTTCTACATATGTTCAATTCCGGCAAATCCCCTTACTGAGGCTAACAGCCACGAACGAGATCAACCTTAATTGTTAAATTTCCATTATATATATGAATAATAAAAGAAGATAAAGTAGGACAGAACAAAATGAAGTCCTCAACAAGAATAGAATTGGGCAATTTCTGAATGAATTAAAAATCTGTACACAGTTTACACCAAAAAAGACATCTGTAGACCGTAGGTAGCCTACTTGTGATCCCACTTTACTAAGGGCTTCACTTCGTGTAAGTGCTAGTGAGTTTGCATGTTTTACTTGATAGTTTTAGGCTTGATAGTTTTAGGGTGGCAGTTGAACCTGATATATCAAGATTTGGAGAACTGCAGGGTGTCTAAGAATGCTCCCTTTGGAGTTGTCACTACTCAACTGGTTGTGCACTTGTGCTTGTTAGGATCGGGACACCCCAAATAATAAATCCTTTAGGTTAAACAATTAAATAATACCAAATAAGATGTAAGAAAATAATAGTGGAAATAATAGTAGACAATAACACAAGGGATTACGTGGTTCGGTCAATGTGACCTACATCATCCACGGGCGAAGGGAGGAGAGATATTATTAATGATGTTTGTGGGAGTACAAGGCTGGAGAGCAAAAATAATCAAGAGCTCTCAATGTCGAAGTGACGGCTACAAGACAATTCACCGTAAAGACTACAACACAAAGCACTAAGGTCATATGTATATATATATAAAATATATATACCTAAAGACAGAAAGGAATATTCCTAGTACAAGTCGGCATGTCTTCTAATTACCAAAGTCAAGCCGAACGGAATCACTCACGTGAAACAAAAGATCTTGAGCTTTAATTTGGAAACTTGATTGACATAGTACTACGT
>ONZK01001608.1:110352-122931 GCA_900322385.1 Pharnaceum exiguum | reverse complement strand
AAATTAATTTCTGTTTTTAAGACTTCAAATAATGAACCTGTTACCATTGCTAATTGGGATTTTGATCAAGATGCTATTAGGCTTGCTGTTGCTAGAATGATCATTGTTGATGAGGACTCATTTTCTAAAGTAGAGAAGGAGGGATTTAGGTACATGATGAAAGTCGCTTGCCCGAGATTTGTTTGTCCCTCACGCTTTACTGTGGTAAGGGATATAAAAAAAGTTGTACATTTGTGAAAAATCTCAGCTGGCAAGTGCTTTTTCTGAGTTGAGGTCAAGGGTTTCTCTAACTACTGATTGTTGGACTTCCAATCAGAATCTGAATTACATATGTGTGACTGCTCATTTTATCGATGATAACTGGAAGTTGCATAAGAGGATTATCAAATTTTAGTTGATGGATAGTCACAAGGGAAAAGACATTGGGCAGGTGCTTGAGAAGTGCATAATCGATTGGGGTTTGGAGAAAAAACTGAGCTGTTTAAATGTAGACAATGCAAGTTCAAATGATACAGCTGTTAATCATCTCATAGATGCTCTAAAAGATGATCTCATCTTGAAGGGTAAGTACTTTCATATGAGGTGTGCTGCCCATGTGCTGAATTTGATTGTCAAAGATGGTTTGAAAATGGTTAAATCATCTTTAGTTAACATTCGTAGTGCCATTCGTTATGTGCGTAATTCTCCTGCTAGAATGAAACTGTTTAAAGAATGTTCAGCCAAAGCAAAAGTTCAATGTAAAGGGGGGGTTTGTCTTGACATATCAACCCGTTGGAACTCAACATATCTCATGTTAGAGCGTGCTTTGAAACATGAAAAAGCCTTTGATCGGTATGCAAATGATGACAAAGAGTTTAAGCTTGATATGGAAGCCATGCCTGTGGGTAAGGGTGGTATCCCAACTCCCGAAGATTGGGAAAATGCAAAAAAGTTGGCTGTATTTCTGAAACAGTTTTATGAGTCAACTAATAGGATGTCTGGTACCTTGTATACGACTTCGAACATGCATTTTCATGAGATTCTTACTATATTGACCGGTTTACTTATGTGGGAAGGTGATGCCAATAGTAAGCTTGGGACTATGAGTAGGAAAATAAAAATGAAGTTTGACAAGTACTACGGGGAATGGGGAAACACAAATCTGATGATTTTGCTTGGTGTAGTTTTTGATCCACGTTATAAGTTGAGGTTTGTGAAAGTTGCTCTTTCAATTTTAATGCCATTTAAATCCGAAATAGTTGATAACACATGTGACCAACACTTGTATGGTGTGTTGAAGGAATTGTATGGAACTTACGCTTCCTCCTCTCATTTTAGAAGGTCTGCCGGTGCTTCGAGTGGTAGGGTGAGTGGGGTTTCACAACCTTCCTCTAGTGCATCCGAAAGTAATGCCTATGTTTCAAAGATCTACAGTGACTTTAAGTCACAAGAGGCAATGACTTCTGTTGAACAAAGGGCTGAGTTAGATGTGTATCTTGCTGAATCTGTGGTGGTGGTGGATGAGCAAGAGGGTCCATTTGACATCTTAAAGTGGTGGAATAAGCAGTCGGCTAATTATCCGGTGTTGGCAGCCATGGCTAGGGATATCCTAGCAGTACCGGTTTCCACGGTTTCAAGCGAGTCTGCATTTAGTACTTCTGGACGTGTATTGGATCAATTTCGCAGTAGCTTGGGACCCAAAACTGTGGAGATTTTAGTCCGTGCTCAAAATTGGTTGAGAGGAGGACAAATTACTTTGGACATTGACCAATATTTGGATGATGTTGAGCAATATGAACAGGGTAAGTATGCTTACTGTAAAATGTTTTGCTTCATCCAAATTTTATTTATTTGTGCTCACTCATGTCTTGTGTTTTGTGTGTTCTAATTTTTCAGAGTTGGCGGGAGATATTTCTCAAGTTGATGAGTTTATGAATGAGGATTAAGCTTGTGTTGCTGCTGTGTTACTGCTTCTGCTGTGTTACTGCTTCTGTCCTGTTGCTGCTGTGTTACTGCTTCTGTCCTGCTGCTGCTGTGTTACTGCTGGTATGGTGTTGTGTAACTGATGGTCTGCTGCTTTTGCTGTGTTGCTGAGTGCTTCTGCTCTGCTACTTTTGCTGTGTTGCTGACTGCTTCTCCTTTGCTGCTGCTGTATCACTGCTGGTCTGGTATTGTGTTACTGCTAGTCGGCTTTTGCTGTGTTGCTGACTTGCTCTAACGCTGGGCTAATTTTGTGTAAAGGGGGCTTAGTTAGACTTTTGGACTATATATGCAGGCCATGGCTTTAAGCGTTGTAATTAATGTGGATTTGTAGTTGGATTGATTCGTAAGGTGAACTTGGTAGGCTGATAGTGAACTTGTGTATGTTAATTTGTGTAATGATGGTAATGAACTAATGACTAATCCACTGTGTAGGTTAATTTGTGACTTGTGTTGTTGTTGTATGTGAAACTAAACGGGTACCGGGCACCGGGTCCGGATCCATATATCTCAACCGGGACCGGTTCCAGTTCCAAAAGCTAGATACCCGGCGGTACCGGTACCAGTTCTAAGTACACCTAAAACGACCGGGTACCCGGTGTTGCTCACCCCTACACCCTATACTATCAAATCTAGTAGCCTATACTAACAATCAACAACCCTAATTTTCATTCTTCAAGAGCTCTTATCTAAGGTCATGTCCTCACTGAGTGCTAGGTAGTCATATCATTTCCAACACATTCTCCCCAACTCCAACTTCTTCGGTCTACCTCTCCTTCTAAGTCCACTCACAACCATGTTTTCGCACCTACGCACCAGTGCATCAAGCCTCTCCTCCTTACATGCCCAAACCATCGCAGTTTGGTATCTCGCATCTTATCTACGAGAGGAGTCAGTCCCAACTTTAGTCTGACCACCTCATTTCTAATTCTGTCAAGCCTGATCAGAGCGCACAACCAACGAAGCATCCGCATCTCTACAACTGCTAACTTTTGTTCATGAAGCTTCTTAGCCAGCCAATGACTCCATGCAGCATCACCGGTCGAACTACAGCTTTATAAACTTCCATTTGAGTTTAAGCGGGATCTTCTTGTCACACAATACTCCAGAAGCGCCCCTCTACTTTAGCCACCCTGCTCAGATACGATGGGTGATATCATCATTGATCTCCCCATTGCATTGAAAGTACGACCCAAGGTACTTGAAGTGCTCAAATCTAGGAATACCATCTGACCCAATACTCCACGTTATCTAACTGCCCCGCGCCACTAAAGTTGCAACATATATATACTGGGTTTTCGTTCTATTCAACCTCAGTCCTCTCGATTTCAATTTGTCCCTCCATACTTCTAACTTGGCATTGACTCCAGGTCACGTCTCATCCACCAGAACAATATCGTCTGCAAACAGTATACACCATGAGACATCTCCCTGGATCCCTATGGTTGATACATCCATAACTGTGGCGCACATAAACGAGCTCAATGTTGACCCTTGGTGTAGCCTTATCTCAATTGGAAAAGGGTCAGTGTCAGCATCCTAAGTGCGCACACAAGTTGTTACACCCTCATACATATCCTTAATAACCCTAATGTATGAACTCGGGACCCTCTTACTCTCCAAACACCTCCACAAGACCTCTTTAGGGACTATGTCGTAAGCCTTTTCCAGGTCAATGAACACTAAATGTAAGTCTCTTTGTTTTTCCCTGTGAAGTTCCATCATGCGCCTGAGGAAATGTATAGCTTCGGTTGTCGACCGCCCTAGCATAAACCCAAATTGGTTTTCAGAGAACCGAAGGGATAAACCAAAGGGACAAAACCAAAGATTCAGTAGGCAAATTAAGGTTTTATGCAAAAGATATTAACTCGAAAATTGTATGGTTCGGGGATGAGGTTTGTACCTCTACTAACTCAATATAACCCATGCTTAAACCACTCAAATGATTACACAACCTAATGGATTTTTTCTAACTTTAAGTGACATATTTATGAGCATGCAAATATTTGTTTATAGGCAAAGTTTACACATACAATCTTATTCTTTTTTAACACATAAAGTCCAATTATGTTAAAATGTGACCACTTTATATTTAAATTGACTACATTGCAATATGGTGATTATTGACAAAGCGGAAATTAAATGGTAGTTTGAGAGGGGGAAAGGGGAGATAGGTTTTCCTTTTTTTAGATGTTTGGAGGTCTATTTTAAAACCTTTATTATGATCTAGACACTCGCAAAGTTTGAGAAAGCAGACTTGTTAGTCATGATCACCATAAGCTCTTGAAACACTCGTGGGTTGTTTGGAAAAGAAGTTTGACTTGCTTGATTAGTGCTTGATTGTATGAATATGTAGAACTTAGTTGATTTTTGGCTACAAGTGAGGTATTTATCTAGAGATTAGAGTGGTAGTAAGAGGGAGAATATAATTCAGTATACTAATGTCGCATGAATATGATGTCTTTTTGAAGTGGTAGAAGCTAAGGGTGGTACTTTATAGAGGAGGAATGAGAAACGTGGCAAGAGAAAAAAGACAGATTAAAAAAAAACTACCAAAGTAATTTTATAATGAATAGGAGAATGACATGTCATGATAATCCGAGATTTGATGGGGTGGGGGATCTTCTTTTTTCTCTCTTCGGTCGTTCCTTTTATATAATGTAAAGATTATATTTTAGCAACATTAATATATATCTTCTATGCATTTTCAGGTTAACACATATCTAAATGATTTTGATTGCTCAAAAAAGTGTATATACACAAATGATTGCACAACTAACACTTGTTACAAATATAAATTCAAATAAGTGTATATGTATCAATTGCATAAATGACTTTTTCTACTCTTTTTGATACTCCAATCAATTATGTATTATCCCCTACAACATTGACACAACATATTGCGTACATGACCACTGCGTCTACACCATGACGAGAAAGCAAGAAAGCAAGATCTGCATGTTTAATTTAGCAAGCATCATATAAGCATATAACATAGAATGAAATTACAACTTTTAAAAACTAATAAAAAATGAAGCTTTGGAAATGACACAACCAAGAGCATAAAATATAAACCTATCACTCATTCTGATCCTTGATGTATCAATTCTTAAAAGGTAACCCTAACTAGCTAAACGGCCAAAGCCTTGGTGTGGATTGTGAAACTAGTTAACTAGTATAATACTCTTTATGAGGAAGTGAAACAATTTGAAAACCAATGCAACTAGGGTTGGTGTAGTGGTAATCGACCTTATGGAAGTTTCCATACAGGAGATCGGGTTTATTTCCTCCTCCCCTCCCTTTCAATGTTTAGCCTATTAGCATCTAGACCAACCTGAGATGAGACTTCTTGAGACTAGAGATGGCCACAAGCCGGTTTATGACTAAGCTCAAACGATTTGACTCACCTAGACCCTCAGCTCGAAGTCAGTTCGTGTACGGTCCAGCCGACTTGAGCCAAGCTGATACCTAGTAAAACCTTGGCTCGAAGTGAAGTCGGCTCAATTCGATAACTCGAAAAAGTTGTTAAGTCGCCACAACTCGCCAGCTCGTTAAGACAATTCAATTTGAAAAGTCACAAGAGCACAAATTTAGTCACTTAAATCGTCTAATTCGGAAAGTCAATTCACCCCCATATAGTTGTTCCACTATTGGACTCATTCCAACTCGAAACTCATCCGAGTAGCAACAGCTAACAGCAAATCCTCAAAACAGATCAAACGGTAACACATAAGCCAAGTGAAAACCGAGCAGTCCGTCTAAGAGAAAGAGAATGAGATCGGTACAAGAGATCCCAAATTGAGAATGAGAGACGAGGAGAGATATGGGAGAGAGATGAGCGGTTAAAAGCTGTGAGAGAAAAGATTTTATGCCGTTGATTAAGATTGGAGTCGTTGAAATTTTGCAAGTAGGCACAATGCAAACGGGTAGTATTATTGTACATTTGTATCGTTTTCCCAGTGGGTCATTCTAGAAACAGTCTCTCGATTTTTCGGGGTAAGGCTGCGTATATCAGGCTCCCTCATTACCCCATCTGAAATGAGATTTGACTGAGATGTTGCTGTTATTGTTGTTGTTTATCGTTTGCCTAGTAGGCAAAAGTTAGCCAAAGGACTTTTTTTTTCTATTCGACCGAATTTAACCGACTTACTAGTTTGCTCGACTAATTATCGAGCTAAGGTGGCTCGTAAGTCAACGAATTGTGAATGAGCCGAGCTAGCTCGCCAAGTCATCGATTTCGAATTGACTTGATTGATGTTAAAATGACAGCTCAAAGTCAAGTCGTTAGAGACGAGCTGAATTTGATTGAGCCGAATCGGTCAACGAGCCAATTTTGACCGAATTTGACCCGAATTGAATGGAGCGGTTTCGGGCCAAGTCAATTCAATGGCCACCTGCCCACCTACTTGAGACTTCTTACTAGACTTGTCAAAAACTGATCTGACCCGGGTTTTTAGGCTCTCAAACCCGGAAATTTGTACCCGATCCCGAAAGTGACCCGAACCCATTTGACCCGAGGTTTCGGGTCAGGGTCGACCCGTTTGACCCGCTAGACAAAAATCGTACACTTTTTTTTTTACTTTTTATCCCTCAAAACACCAAAATGATGTTGATTAGACTTGAAATATGCCAATATCGACACTATATGTAATGGGTTTGCACGTATATAAATTTCAGGGCACTTTTTTTTTAATATTTTTTTATTATATTATTTTTATAGAAAAAATTGGAAAAATTCTAACTTTCCGTCCACTATTTATAAATACACATTATGATATTTTTTGTAAAAAAGATAAATTAAAAAGATTATATACTTTCATTTTAGTGATTTTTGTTCGAAAACAAAAAAGACATCAATGACCAATCGGTCGACCCAAACCCGCACAGGGCAGACCCGCGCACCCGAACGGACAAGTCTAATTCTACCATTCTGTTTAAAAAAAGTGAAAGGAATTTGAAAAGAAGTAGAAAACGGAAGAAAAGACGCGTAGAGACGAAAACAAAAACGAAGCGAGAGAGGAGAGAGACGTGTGGAGAGGTTTTTGGTTGAACAACACAAACTCACTCATCATCATCATCATCCCAAATTCCAAGCCCAACCCAAGAGACGTAAACACCTCTGTTTTCTATCATACGAGTGAGTATCAATCATCATATATCTTTTCTTTTATTATATCCTCCCATCTTCTCTTCTCCTCTGTTCTATTTAAACATTTCAACTTCCCAAATTCCTCTCCCTGATCATCATTTCATTTCACTTCCTCTCTCTAGAACCTACCTTCTATCATACGCCACTTTACACATTCTCACTTATCCAAATTCATTTATGATCATTTAATTAATTCATTCATTAGTTAATTCCTTACCCCTTTAACTTCTCTCCCATGATCATCATCACCATCGAACCCTTTCTTTATTAATCTACTATAAACTATTCAATTGTTAATATCAACCAATAATCTTTTTCACTGTAAATTCCTTTCCCTTTCTTAATTTTTCTTACTTTTACCTCTTCATTCATATTTTACCGAAAACAAAAACAAAAAAGAAAACCGAGTAACCTTTTTGAGTCAAAAACTCGGGTTTTCTTTTCTTCTCTTCTCTTTTATTTAATTTAATTTAATCTTTTTAAATGGGTGACAAAAACTGCTGTGAGTTTACTTGGAATGAAAGTTAGGGTAAATAGTAAATAGTTAATGATCATGGTGTAGAAGTTAATAATATTTGGGGGCAGTTTGATATTTGAGGTGTTGTTATGAGGAATGAAGATGGGCAGAAAATGGGTGGTGGTGGTGGCAAAGGGAACGGGCTCATACCGAGCTCGTTCCGTGCCATTTCGAGTTACTTGAGGATAGTGTCCTCTGGTGCTTCAACTGTGGCTTCTACTGTCCGCTCTGCGGCTTCTTCCATTGTTGACCGGGATGATAATGATGCCCGCAATGATCAGGTATGGTATGGTATGGTATGGTATGGTGTTTTAAATGTTGTTAGTAAGTTTTATGTGATATTTTAAAGTCAATGTGTCACTGCCACTGCCACTGCCACTTTGAGTTGATTGATGTTGTAGCTAGACTAAGCTAGCTATGTGTAGTGAATGAAGTTTGATTGATGCTTTGTATTGGATGCCAATTAGGATATTACCGCTGCTGTTGTCAAGTACAGTATTACTCATCTTTTGGTGATGATTGAAAATATATTAACCGGAGTAAATGTTGTAAATTTATATGTGATAACAACAACAACAACCGAGTGTAATCCCCATTCAATGGGGGTGCTCGTTGGGTCAGAATGTACGCAACATTACCCTTTAAGAAAACAAGGATGTTGTTTCCGAGATTGACCCTAAATGCATTGCTGGATTGAAGTATTGACTTCAAACAACTTCAGTAAAAAATATGTGATAATTGAGTAAAATATTTAGCTTTTATGTTGTTGTTTAGTGAATTACGCGAGGGCCTTTTATCCAGGTTTTTATTCTAGCCCCTTTTCAGTATAGTTCAGTTGCAATCAATTCTGTTTCGTTCAGTTGCAATCAGTTCAGTTTAGGCCACGCCTGGATTGATTGAGGAATCATCACTGGTGGAAAAGTTGACGGGGGGGATAAATTACTGGAGTAAAGATATCCTTGGTTTGGTTGGACTTATAAAGCAGAGGGAGGATGGTGCTAATGATTAAGATGGTAATTGATGATCTGAATTTCTTTGGAGAGGGTGGCTGGTACTGATGATGAAGACTATTTGAAATTTCTTTTTATTTTTGTGGATGGTTGTAAGTCTAGCAAAGGAGGTGGGATGAAAGAGGAAAGGTGATCTGGAGGAAGGGGAAATATTTCAGATTGGCTACTGGCTTGTGGGGAAATAATTATAGGGGAGTTCATTACCATCATTCCAAACTGTTCAAAACGCTTTAATAATTCCTCCAGAAATCTTTAATCCCTCTTTATATACAATCTTATGAGTTTTCAGGAGTTTTCTTTACAACATATAATGTTGATGATGTGTGGATATTCTTAAGTAGTTGCGATTTGTAGGCTGAATTAGAGTTTGTAGTAGAAAATGAATTTTCTGTGTTGTCAAACTGTGTGAAAACTAGCTCTGTTTTGTTGAAACAAGCTGTTGGAGCTTTCATAGGAACCTTTGGGATTATGAATTTGTAGCAAAGTTGCGATGTTTTTGTTATGTGCTAGGGTATATGGAACGTGAAATGTGAACTTGTGATGGAGTTTGGAGGGGGCATTTTTTTTGTGTACGCAAATTATTTTACCAGAGTAAATGAAAAATAGATGTGTGGATAAGTCGTACAGTGTTTGAGCAGATTTTTGAGAATGGTTTCTAGGCATTTATTTGGAGAACCTGTAAGCGTTGGGTTACTGTCCGGGAGCTTTTTTGTTAGGTGTGTTTTGAACTATTCAGTGATTGAAAAACTTTACTGGCTTCCAATAGTTTGGCAGTAGTGGGTTCTTCTCGGAGGAAGATTTTTGAGTAAGGTCTTTCAGCTTGTAACTTGACTTAAAACAGCTGAGCACTTTGTAACTTGAAAGCGTAATAAGTTTTAATACCAGTATCAGTTTGTAATCATTTGTATCATTGTTTGTCATTAAAAAGGTCTCATGATGTAATTCATGGGAGCCCAAAATGGAAGGAGTTTGATAAGCAACTGTTTAATTAAGCGATTCAACAAAAGTTTCAGGCTTCAGCTCTAGGTTTTTAACTTCAGTTCTAGAGTTCACGTCACAGTTTTGCAAGTTATAAAGAATAGGCCTTAAGTTTGCTGAAACCGTTGCTATGTCATCGTGTGAAGTTTTTTTTTCTAAGATAACAACTAATCCCATGGGCCCTAAAGTTAACAACTAGGGAAAACTCCACCTGTGGCCCGACTCCTCGAACTTGGTACCTCTAGAATAGATCTCAGCTGAGCTACCCACTCAGGGTTATCATCTTGCAAATTTTTGTGATTATTGGTAGGACACGGACAATTGGTCTTGCTGTTGGAAACATGTGGTGGTGTTTGGGGAATTCGATTCACTTGCGGTCTTATTCGATGGCTTCAATTTTTAGGAGTCGTGGATGACATACGTCTGAAGACGTTTTGAATCTCGAACCCATATACTTCTTTTGTCCTAAATAAGTGTTCACTCTGAAATAACTATCCATTTCCTGTTCTATTAACTCTTTTTGTGGCATTTTTTTTTGTTTTAGGAAAGTACTTGGAAGTGTTTGGGATTAAGGCTTTGTTGTTGTTTGAGGTTGTTGTTACAATTATCATTTTTTACTTTTATTTTTAGAAACTTCTAAAATGAAGCTCACACTCATCAAACTGTCTAACATGACTCGAATGCTTTTAGTAATGGCATGGGAGTGTTACGCCAAAATGTCTTAAATGGCTCATATGCTTTAGGTAATTACTTAAATGTTCAAACCACCAATCTGAAAAGGTACTGTACCATAGCAGGTATGAGTTCGCTGGGTACAACAAATGAACCTCTGGGTCGTGAATAGTGTATCGATGATGAGTTCTTTATCCGTTTTCTTGCACTAAATTGTTTTCCATTGTCAATGGTTTGACTTTTCGGCATCATTGTTCTTCAATCTGCCATTCTTGGTGGTTGCAATGTATATGGTGCTTTGTGGATTTGTTGGTGAGTTTGCATCATTTGTAGAGTATCTTGATGACGTCAGGGATCCAGATTTTTTGGGCTTAGGTTGACTTTATGATTTTGAGAAATACGGTTTTGTCTGTGCTAAATAAGATAAGGTGATCACAATACCAGCTGGTGTGGGGTTGAATAGAATTGCATTGAGGCTGTAACTAAGGTTGGGAAAAAATTATGTGAATGTTGACTGAAAGCCGATTTGGTGTATTGTTGGTCCTTCCAGGTTCCAGCTGCTTGAAAAATTGCTCTAGATCTTCTTTTTTTAACTGCAAGATGGTTTTGAAGCTTTTTGAAACATCGATTATGTGCTTGGATGAGTAGAAATTACAAATGGTGGATGGGGAAGCATCGAGCTAATTGTCGTTGTCTAATAAGTTTCTTTTTTGGGGAAAGACTATACCATCAAGAAGGTGTCAATTGTTTTTCTTTTTGATTTGGACATGTGTTAATGTTATATTTTATGCCCTATTAAGTTACTAATGTGAACCTCTTATTCTTCACTTATGTTTTCTTTTGACATTGTTCATACTTTTTACTGCACTCTTGCCTTTAGATTTCTTCTGTTATATTTTCGTTGACTTTTTTCTTCACTTCTGTCTTCAATTTGTTTTTTTGGTTTTAGATCAGATGAAAGTTCTTGTAGTTGCTACTTGCTAGTCTGGATTGTGGCTGCTTACTTTGGACTACTAGACTAAGAAGCGAGAACTCATTTGTAAACTGCTTTTGTAGCTGCATCAGAATTCTTGATACCTTAGTTCTCTTAGTAAAAGCATCGGTGAGCTTCATGGTGACGCATATTCCATTGTTAAGGCAGTTGGTTGAGATGTTGCACTTGGCATCCTCTGTGACGAGAGCATGCCATTTGACTTGCTTATAAGTATATGGTATGGATTTGTCTGTTTATTTTCACCGATAATGGAAATCCCTCAGTGACATTAGGGTATGGGGTTTTGGAGCTTTTGGCCTATGCTGTGTTGCTTTCGTTTGTGGGTCCTTGTCAAGATTTGAAGTATTTGATTGGAATGCAGTGGTTGGATGTGGAATTTATGTCTTTTGAAATATGGACTTATTAAGTGCTAGCATATGCCATTTAACGATTTGTAGGGTTTGACTGAGAGATGTGAACAGATAACTTGAGCCCTTTGTGGTGTTTTATTTGGCCTTTCTAGGCATATGAAAATGTCGCTCCAGATATTGGTATTTTGTTCCAGATAGAATTTGAGCTTTGTGAAACATGATTATGGTGCGTGAGTAAAATTAAGAAGTGGCAGGTGGGGAACCTTGAATTCATTGTGTTAGTAACACAGGTGCATCATTTCTTCAAAGGAGACCCTTCTCATCAAGAAGGGGTCAATTGTTTTTCACATCTGGTTCAGCCATGTCAACTTTATATTGGCCTCATAATAATTGATTATTGCAGGTTTTTGATTATGTTTCATATTTTCCCATTGGATATTTGAGAAATGTGATCTTTCTAAGAGTGCTTATTATTTGATAAAGAAATGTGATCATGAATTATACCTTTTTTTATATTCATATGTTTTTTTCACTATTACCTTTCTCTCTTAATTAGGGTTCATTTTCCTTTGTCCATTTTGTTTGTGGATGAGATGATAGTTAATGTTACGGTTAATCTAAGCTGTTAATTTTAGAACAAATGGTAAATTAGCATTGCTATACGGAGAGAATAATGGGTTGGAGGCAGAGTTATTTGTAGATGGAAGTCATGGAACCGCTGCATAGACGCATATGCTAATATTTTTGTCTAAGCTTACTATGAGGATTGAAGTGAGACCCGTTGAAGAGAAAGTGGGTCTTGAATTTATTGATGATAAATGTGGAAATATCACCTCTGATGGTCTGGTCATGTGTAAAGGATTCCTTGTGAAGACTCTCTCACTAGGGACGGAAGGCAGACAAATGATGTGGCAAAACCGCTTTTGGATTAGGGTTGTTAAGAGACATAC
>ONZK01001608.1:53121-64096 GCA_900322385.1 Pharnaceum exiguum | reverse complement strand
TGGGCCATTCCTTTTCTCAAGTCTTCAAGTCTCGTTGTCACCTCTAATAATATTAAATAAATGCCAATAAGTGGCTTAATCATCATTAGTATTTTGTATAACTCCTAGTACAAAATGGTGTACTTACAGTGACATAATTTGTGGGTACTCGAACCGGTACCCGGAACCGGACCCGAAAGACCCGGTACCAGTATCAACTGGTACCGGGTCTGGCTCTAAAGGCACCGGGTGGGTACCGGGTACCCGGTGTAAAAAAAGTAGAATAAATGTCTTATACTAGCGCTGTACACTCTAAAGCTCTACAACAAATAATCTTCAATTAAGTTACCCCACCCACTTTGCATTTGCTTTCCGTGTCCCCCTCCCCCTACTTTCCCTTTATTTCCTCTTTCTTCCTTTAGTCCTTGTTCATCATTGTTGCTGCGTCATCCCATCTCATCTTCCTCAACTTAAGCCATGGCCATGACTGCAACTTAACTTTAACTTCCCTTCATCCCTATCTCCCTCCTCATCCTATACTACCATCCCCCAATCTCACAAACCCATATATACAAGCCACATACAAAATATTTAATTTGTATTATCTTTCTCTTTCTCATCATTTCTCAATAGTCCTAACATTAAAACTGGATATCCAATATCTTCAAAGTGAAATAGATTGTAGATTATTATTATTATCTTATGTTTGGAATGAAAATAATTGAAGCCATACGGAACAGAGTTTTTTTTTTTAAAAAAAAAATCAACCAGGTAGACCCGGTGGCGCCGGTTCCGGGACTAGGTCCACATTTTGGAAAATCCCCGGTTCCGGGTCCGGGACCGGTTCCGCATAAAAGGACCGGGTACCCGGTCATGTCATGCTGACCCCTAATTCTAGTACAACTTCATCAGAATTTAGTTATACTTTGTTGCGGGAGAGGTGTTAAGTGTTAACCATGGAGTTGGAACCGTTAGTCCTATTGCATTGAAGAGGAGGAAATCCGATTTAGGGTAGTGGAATACTACGGCACCTTGATAAGTGCATATTATCTATGTTTATATGGTATTTTCCCCATTATTTTGTGCTTCATATTGTAGCTCTTTTGTACTTTTTGGGTACAATTGAGTTGATTTTATGCCAAATGATTATACAAGGTGTTTTATGTTATTGTGTGTAGATTTGATACAATTTTGAGGAAGAAAGAGTACTTTGATGATTGGAGAAGGTTTGGAGCACAATTGGAGCAAAAGGGGCTAGGAAAGAAGAAGACGCTTACTTGCGTCTTTTTACGCTTCATTGCGTCTTTTGCCTCTTTGGTTTGAAGAATTATACGTACAATAAGAGGGAGATGGAAGCAGTAGTTTACACAGGGTACCCACGTAAAAAGACGACAGGTTGCGTCTTTGAAAGACTTCTTTTTTCTTTCTCACGTTGTACGTACGTTAGGAGAGAGGATTTATTTTTATTTTCGTTTCTTCTTTTCTTTAATTAATTAGGAGAATAAAAAAGAAAACCCTTTTTCTCTAGCAGACATCTTTTATCATTGTAACTTTTCTAGTTTTTACACACTCTCTAGAACTAGGGTCAGACATTGTTGATTCAAGTTTAAGGAGAAGACTACAAGACTCCATCATTATTCATCAATTGCAAAGAGTTTTTTCTTCATTCCTTCTATCTTTCCTCTTATTTTATTTATTTATTTTATTTACTCTTTGCAATGATTAACATAATGATTAGGACATATATGTTTCATATTCATGTGAGTAGTCTCCTTAATCTAGGATGGGTGAAACCCAATGACTTGCTATTAATTATAGGTTAATTAGATTATATTATATTTGTTCATGCTCTTGATTTAGTTTCTATGTGCTTAATGCTTGTGGTTATAAAGGATCCTATAATTACATGATCATAGGTATTTGAGTGAGGGACCGAGAGGTGAAATTCAGTATACCTTAACATAGATAATTGAGTGATGGACCGAGAGGTGAAATTCAATGTTGGAACCTAGAAATTAAACATGATAAATTGGGTTACGAGAGTAGTCTTAATTGTTATGAGATAGTATGAATATTTGTACTTAATGGGTTTGGGTTAATTCAATTACCACGAGAGTAGGTGTTGTTTAATTCAAGCACGTTGTTACACTTCGAGAGAAGTTATCAATTACATTAGTATATTCGTGTTCTAGAGCATAACAATGTCAATATAGGAAGATTAATGATGTTAATGTTAGTAGTCATTGTGGTGAATCCCTATCCTAGATTGCTTTAGTCATATTGTTTCCTCCCATTTAAGAGTTAGAATTTGTTATTATTAGTTTAGTTTAGTTTAGATAACATCCCTCAACCTTATTTGATTGTCTAGATAATTGATAATTTGATACAATTGGGCTTGACTACCGTTCCCTAGGGATTCGACCCGTATCTGCATCGTTTACTACAACTACGCCGTGCACTTGCGGATTATTACTCATTACACCTCAATTCATTATTAACAGATAAGTTGTTCCATTTTTATTATTATTAATCCTATTTTTCTAACACTCCCTAGCTCGCCAAGTAGCTTAGCAACCACGAGCTCTTGTCCGATTCACGCCGTCTTACACTTATTGATGCGAGAGATAAGGCTACGATGGTTTGGGAATGTCAAGAGGAGAGGCCCGGATGCACCGGTGCGTAGGTGCGAAACATGGTGGTGAGCGGGGGTTAGAAGGATAGGCAGGCCGAAGAAGAGTTGGGGAAGAATGTATCAGACTTGATATGACTACCCTATCACTTAGTGAGGACATGGCCTTATATATGAGTGCTTGGAGAATGAGGATTAGGGTACCAAACTGTTAGTGTAGGGTAGTAGACCTGTTAGTATTAGGGTGTAGTGTTAGCCTATAAGGACTTGGTGTGTCTAGTGTTTCTATTGTGCATGTTGTGGTCGTACTTAATTATATGGTAGTTATCGTCTTGCTTGCAAATTTTGTGTTTTACATGTGCTTTACTTACGCGTTACTTAGGCTTTGCATGTCTAAGCGCGACTTTATGTTTTTATGGTTACATTGTGTTGGGTGGTCGGGGCCCACAAATAAAAACACTACTAACTAAACTGTAGCCTAGGTAAGTAGAGGTCGATCCCACGAAGACAAGTGTTTGATAATTTGAGCCGAAAACTAATTAAACTAAACTGATTTAGGACAACTAAAGTAAAATTAACTAGGCATACTAGTCACCCCCATTGTGTCACTCAATGAAAATTACTACTATTAGATTGAAATTGAAATCAACATTAACATAAACATTGCATGAAAAATTAAACTAAAAAAATGAACAAAACATGAGGAACACTATGAGGAACATATTGTTGAATATTAAACTAAGCTATATTGAAACTCACAGCTAACTAATTTGCAAAATATCAAACAAGAACTTGACAGAAAATTGAATTGATAAACTATCTTAAATTGCAAAAACTTAAACCAATCGATAATGAAAACTGAATTATAACTTCAATAAGTAAACTGATCGAATGGTAATAAACTGAAATTGAACTTCAAATTGTAAAATAACAAAGCCCTAAAACTAAACTAAACTACTACTAAAACTAAACTAATTAGGGCATATCCATATGAGAGGTGGCTCCTCCTTATATAGTTTTGGTTTTCCATTTTCCAACGAATCTCCACGTTTTAGAAAATACCCAGATCTTGCCATGTATCAATATAAGGAAAGGAAAGGGATATTTAATTAATTGGGAAAGGTACCTTTGGTTTGACTGTGTGAATGAATGGTTAGTGAAAGAAAGAAAAACAAAGGAGAAGGAAAGTGCAGGTAGGGGTAACAGAGGAACAACGAAGTTCGTAGAAGGAAGGAAGGAAGGTTTTTTATTTTTTTTGTTTTGCTTTTATTCTTTCCTTTCCATGTCCTTTCACGTGTACACATTAAGCTCTTGACCTTTCTTCTTTTTTTTTTCTTCACCTAATCACGTGCAAGTTGTGCCTTGGACGATTCTTTGTTTCTTATTTTTTCACTTTTCTTTTAACTCTCTAGTTCACTGCAACAACTACAACGTGCTAACTTCAACTGCAAATTAGAATAGGATCCCGATCTCATCTTTCAAAACTCTGAACACGAAACTTGTAGAGGATGCTCCCAGATTTACAAGGCCTCTTGAATCATCTTCATACGACATCAAACGAAGGAGATATGGCCACTTGAAGATCAGTGCCAGAAATTCTACAATTTCGTAATTTAAGCTCGAACTGACCCGAACTACTCCGAATGTACCTAAAATAAAAATGTAATATAATAAGATCATTTAGGGACATATTATTATCAAAAGACCCAATAATAATAAATGAAAATATGCACAATTAATCATTCATCACATTGGTTTCTAACGATTTTTTCACGGCAGGTACAAATGTTTTTATGGGTACATTGGTTTTTAACGATTTTTTAGTGTAGGTACAAAGAGAGTTCTCATAAAGTTATAAGTGGAACATTATGGAAACAGTCTCCCGATTTTTTGGGGTAAAGGTGCGTACATCAGACTCCCTCAGTACCCCCATCTGAGATGGGATTTAAACTGAGCTGTTGTTGTTGTTGATATGACTACTCTATCACTCAGTGAGGACATAGCCTTTGATAGGAGCTCTTAGAAAATTGGAATTATGGTTATTGATTATTGTTAATGTAGGGTACTACATCTGTTAGTATAGGGTGTAGCGTTCGTTCATAAGGACTTGGTGTTTCTAGCGTTTTTGTTCTAAAAGTCGTGCTCGTACTTTACAGGGTAGTTGTCGTCTTGCCTACTAATTGTGTGTTTTATATATGCTTTACTTATGCGTTACTTAGGCTTTGCATGTTTAACCGTGACTTTATATTTTTATGGATGCATTGGTTTCTGACGATTTTTCATTGCAGACTCAAAGAGGTTCTCACAAAGGTACTAAATGGGTCATTCTGGAAACAGTCTCTCGATTTTTCGGGGAAGGCTGCGTACATCATGCTCCATCAGTACCTCATCTGAGATTAGATTGAGTTGTTGTTGTTGTTGTTGTTGTTGTTGTTGTTGTTGTCGTCGTCGTCGTCGTCGTCTTTGTCATCGTCGTCGTCTTACACTTTGTAGACACAGGGGCCCGATCTAAGGGAAGTGAATCCACTTAGACTAGGTAAACCCATGCACCGACCCACTAGGTGGGTTGAATGCGCATGCTATTGAACAAGAGTCGCCACCAATTTTATTTAGCACACATATACATATATATACTATTAGGAAAACAATTGGAAAACCTTTTTTATATTATCTCGTTATTAGGTGATTTAAATATAAGTAAAAACATTTGATTTCTCTTGCATTGCTCGAGAGGAACAACATAAGGTATTAAGCAAAGTATTTTGCACAACTTAACAGCCTAACGCAATTTAATCTATATTACTTGTCTTATGCACATGCAATATTATCAATTAGGCGAAGTTTAAACATGCGGTTTAAATTCCTTTAAAAACGCACATAAAGAAATAAATCCATTTTATTAGTTCTAATGATTACATTGTTATTTATCCATATTATAGGGTCCCAAATGGCTCTTGTCACGATCCTCCACATGCCAATGCTTAGGTACGGTGATAGAAATAATAATAATGTATAAAATAGTAAATAGAGCATAGATGAGAAAAAATGGGTTAGTCCATAATGAAATTGAGAACGGAAACCCTACCTTGCGCTATGCCAAATATATGCCCAAAAAGGACCTTCAAAAGCATACACGAGTTAGTAGATTTCAAGAATTAAACCACTAGTCTACATGGTGGAAATACAAGAAAATAAGAACAATATGAAAAGGTGGTGCCTTCGGGACCTTTACCGTATAGCTAACTTGAAAACTCCAAGGATTGGGGCGGGATGGTGCTTGAGAAAGAACTTTTAGCCTTGAATATACTCCTTGTTTGAATGCTTGAATGCTAATGCTAGTGTGTTTAGTTGTTTTGAGAAGGGTATATTTTAGACTTAGTTGAAGTTTTGATTAGTCAAGTGTAAATCTGCATAATAATAGTATAGTAGTGTGTTGTTTAAATGAATGAAATGAGGGGGGGTATTTATAGGGGTGAAAATGAGAAATGGCCGGATATAAAGGGTAAATATTAGAGAGATTGCACAAAGATCCGAGCCAAAAATGAACTTTGAACGTAAAGTGACTCTGGCGCATGCCGCCACTTCTGGTTTCTGCAAAAGCGACACTGGCTTTGTACAAAAACATGCTTCTGTTTGGCTATTTCTACCGCCCAACTTCTGGTGGTAGGCGCCAGAGTTGGATTTTGACAAAATTTTATTTTCCATTTTCTGTTTATGCGGAATATTGCTAATTTATTTTAGGTAATTAGTAAACTCGTGTTAGGAATATTCCGGGAATATCAAAAAGAAAAGAGATTGCTTTTTCGCCAAGCAATATTTAAATAAATAAATAAATGCATAAAATGCATATTTAAATAAATAAATTTCTAAAATGGCTCAGAGGACTGGGCTTATTTTGTGGGCTGAAATTATAAAGCTAATTAATTAATAATTAGGCCATTAGGCTAATACGAATTAATCGGACGGGCTATGCTATTATTAATGATCCAAATGACGATTAATAATTGACCGGGTTGATAAATCGACTTCAATTTCCTTTCTCAAGCACTAGTGCATCCAATTCAATAAAGATACAAGCTCACCGAATGATATAAGGTTAGGGATTTTCGTCATTAGGCATGGAAATACCCCGTACAAAATACGGTATCTACAAACTTATTGAAAGAAAACTTATAATATGGATTGGGGAAAAACAATTTATATAGTACAATATTCTAAACCCCAATACATATTATTAACAATGGGAGACTCGACATGCAAGTAAGCAGACACGATACACATTTTGATTGTCACGAGACACAATTGGGTTCACTTGTCATGTATGCAAGGAGACACGACACACACATAAAGGGATGACTCGACATAATTTTTGACACGTTTGGGATGATCATGACACTCATTACAAGTTCATTTAGCATTAAAAGTGATTATGACAAGGAAAACATGAAAGGTTAGCACAAATAATATAGCACGTACACTCGTCAAGCATGCGTATGAACAAATGCGGTTGGCACACCTAAAGGCTTAGTGCTAAGTTTACTATGGTTTGGTTTATGTAGGCCAAGGCTTAGAAGGTTCTCGTGATCAAACTCGTTTCGTCACCCGTATGTCCTGGTGCGACTAGTAAGAGTTAGTTGGTGCCTTTGCCAATGGGAAGGAAACATACACGAGTGCTGTGCATAGTCTCAAATCGGCGATTAGTGAAGCCAATGGCCCTCGGCATTTGATACCATCGAAGGGTTCTTTAGGGTCATGCTTAAGTGACATCACGCATAGCCCTCCGGAGTTTTGTGACACCCCTGTCCCACATCGAAGAGAGATGTGGGTATAGAGCATTTTATTAGTAGTAGTGGTCCAAAAAGCTAACAATAAGGCCTTCACCTTTTAAGCTTAAGTGGTTAAGTATGGGCTTAATTGGTGACTTCCCATCTTATTGGGTTGTGTTGTGACAGTATGTTGGGCCGAGCCGTTAAAAATGGTATTAGAGCGACCCTGCGACCGCAGACTGATTTAGTACAGGCCGCAGAGAGGCCTGGTCAGTAGCTGCATAGCGGGGTGTTTCTGGGCTAGATGGGCTTGAGATGTGCACAACGAGGACATTGTGTTCTTAAGTGGGGTAGTTTGTAACACCCCTGTCCCACATCGAAGAGAGATGTGGGTATAGAGTAGTGGGGTGTTACAAGTTGACTATACGGCCACCGAATTGAAAAGCGAATGCACATGCAAATGATGAAAATATAATACAAATAAACATGTTTAGCGTGTTATATTGGAATACATCGACCTTCAAGTCTCGTTCTCTAGCATCCGCAGCGGAGTCGCCAATTGCAGACACAGGGGCCCCGATCTAAGGGAAGTGAATCCCTTTCGACTAGGTAAACCCATGCACCTACCCGCTAGGTGGGTTGAATGCGCATGCTATTGAACGAGAGCCGCCACCAATTTTATTTTAGTATAGATACTACTAGGAAAACAATTGGAAAACCATTTTAATATTATCTTCGAGTTATTAGGGTGATTAATAACAGCCTCCATTATGCGATTGAAAACATGTTGACGCATGCAAAAACGCAGGCGGAATACATCATGGGGGAAGCCTGGATTGGGAGCAAAATAATCTTTATAAATTATTGTATATCCATCTGGCTCTTTCCGGTTGTACGGTGATCCACAAGTGTTTTGTGCAACAAGTGCTGTAGGGAAGAAAATTTCAGGTTTGGCGGTAATATCTCTTTCCAACACATTAACAATACTTTGTTTTTGTTCTTCTTCTTGCTCCTACCATGTATCAAACTCTTGCAGATCTTCTTTCACTTGTCTCTCGTTTTCATCTGAATCTGAATCTGAAGAATAGTTCGGATTATCAAAGTATTGGGAGGATGAAGCCATATTTAGAAATTGTTGTTGTTTCCTTTGAAAGAAAGAAGGATGTTATTTGAGTAATGTGGTATAGTGATTTCAATGGTATTTATAGAGTACAAATGTGAATTTTGTTGCATTTTTTAATTAACATCTTTATGGAAATTGTGATTTTTTTGTGGAAATTGTGATTTCTTTATCAAAAGTGTGAATTCCCTATGGAAATTGTGATTTTGTTATGAAAAGTGTGAATTCTTTATGGAAAGTGTGAATTTTGTATGGAAATTGTGATTACTTTATAAAAAGTGTGAATTCTTTATGGACAGTGTGAATTCTTCATGGAAATTGTGATTACTTTATGGAAAGTGTGAATTCTTTATGGAAAGTGTGAATTTTTTTATAAAAGTTATCAATGTTTAAACACAAGTAAAATGTGAATTTATTATGACAATAAGACAATACAAAGTACAATACATAGAAATTATTACAACTAGATGTTACATGTGGATAACTAATAAGAGAAAAATTAATCAAGTAAGTTTTCGAAAAGCTTCTTCTTCCTTGCCTCTTCATCTTTAGTTAAGTGAGACTTTGCCAACAAAGCTGTAAGGATCATTGATTTGGTTTTCCTCTCCCTTTAATTGACCTTTTTTTCATCTAGCGTAGTTGCTCTTTCCGCCATTTCAAGTCGTTTTTCAGCTAAGGATTTTCCATCAGCATATTGTAGTCTCAACTCACGTATTTCTTCAGTAAATTTATCACATGATGAAGAAGATGAACCTGACATTCCTTTTATAGACTTTTTACTTACTTTCACCCCGGGAGGACGAATTTCAGTCTCCCGAGGATCAAATTTCAGTTTCTGGGTTGGAAGGAATTGAGTACTCATCCTCTTCATTAGTCATTGATCTTTTTGAGCTATTAGAAGTTGTTTGTTTAGAAATGAAATTATGGTGCGGATTCATTTGAGGATGTTCTAAATATTTTGGGTCATGTTTTATTACATTCCAAGCAGAAAAACAATCAAACTTTTTACCTTTTCCTTCTTTGTAAATTGTTTGAGCACGCTCCAGGAAATCTTCTTGAGATTCGCCACTTCACTGTGGCATAGATTGTTTATACGAGGCAACTCAGAAATTAACTATCGGCTTAACACGCTTCCAACGACCCTTGAGCGATTCCATATTTCTTTCTTTCAGCTCTTGTGGCCTCTGAGCACGAGCATCAGCATATGTATCTTTGATTTTATTCCACAGTACCCCTTCCTTTTGCCTATGCCCTTTCACCCTATTACCAGCATGCAGGAGAAAAGATGATGCAAGTGCCTCATCTTCCTTAGGAGTCCAATTCGTTCTATTATAACTTTTTTCCTAGCTCTTACAGTACCACTCTATGGTGGTTCTTCTTCTTCGTCTTCTTCTTTCGAATCTTCAACAGAATCAAGTATATTACGAGATGTTTCAATGTGTTGAGACATTGTAAATTTCAAAGGCCTATTGTATGAGTATGGATTTTGAGTAGGGATTTGTAAGCACAGGGGCCCCGATCTAAGGGAAATGAATCTACTTAGACTAGGTAAACCCTTGGACCTACCCGCTAGGTAGTTGAATGCGCATGCTTTTGAACAAGAGCCGCCACCAATTTTATTTAGTATACATATAATCATACATACTATTAGGAAAACAATTGGAAAACCCGTTTTATATTATCTTGTTATTAATAGGTGATTTAAGTATAATAAAATACATTTGAATTCTCTTGTATTGCTCGTGAGGAACAACGCAAGGTTTTAAGCAAAGCAATTTGCACAACCAAAGATCAAGATTTGGGAACGAAATTTAAACCTCTACTAGCGCGATGCATTCCAATATAAATATGCTAAACCACACGGTTCATTAAACAACCTAATGCAATTATCTATATTACTCGTCTTATACACATGAAAAATTCATCAATTAGCGATGTTTAAACATGCAACCCATATTCCATTAAAACGGGCATAAGAAATAAAGTTGATTTTATTACTCTAAGGGCCACTTGTTATTAGTCATATTATAAGGTCCCATATGGCTCTTGCCACGATCCTGCACATGCTAACGCTTAGGTATGGTGATTGCAATAATAATAATATGTAAAGCGATAAATAGAGCATAGGTGAGAAGAGAAGGGTTAGTCCATATTGAAATTAAGAACGGAAACCTTACCTTGCCCTTTACTAACTATATGCTCAAAAGGACCTTCACATGCATACACGAGTTAGTAGATTTCAAACATTATAATCACTAATCTACATAATGAAAGTGCTAGAAAACAATATGAAAGGGGAAAGGTGGTGCCTTCGGGACCTTTACCGTATAGCTAACTTCAAAACTCCAAAGGTTTGGGGCGGGACGATGCTTGAGAATGATAACCGTAGTCTTGAAAGTACTCCTTGCTTGATGCTAAGATGCTAATGCTAATGTGTTTAGTTGCTTTGAGAGGAGTAAGTTTTTATACTTTAGGTGACAA
>ONZK01001608.1:21017-46022 GCA_900322385.1 Pharnaceum exiguum | reverse complement strand
GGGGGGGGGGGGGGGGGGGGGGCTCTGCCCCCGAGCAAACCTGAATAGGGTTTTCGGTTTTGGTTTTTTGTTTTTTTTTTTGTTTTTGGTTTGTGTGCATTGAATAAAAAATAATATTTTTTGATATTATTTTATTTATTTTATGTTATTTCTGAATTTATTTTGAATAAATATTTATTATGGTATTTGGTGAATTTGTTAACGAAACTTCTTGTGACGACGAACCATTTGCCTAGTGTGTGTTGTTAAGCTTGGACTGTGTTACTGAGCTTGGATTGAGGTAATTCATATTACCTATACTTTACCTTTTTTGTTATATGCTAGGAGTCCCCTGAATGGCATGTTTAGAATGGCTAGGTGGACTAGAGAACTTGCATGATGAACTGTAGGTTAGATGACGGGCCTAAACCCCGCAAGTTGGTTATACCAACTTTGGTTGTCAGCAACTATATGATTATGTGATGAGACTACAACGTGATGTTAAGTTGTATGTTATATATATGTCATTGCTGACTATTATGATTACCTACAGTATGATATTTTATATCATTGTTGATTATGGATTATGATGTTATATGATATGTTATATCATTATGTTGATTATTGAATATCCGTTGTATGAAGAATATGCTAACTTGGTTTAAGATCAATATGCATGATTACAACTGTTGAATGGATATTGTTGATGGATACTGATATGCCAATGATGGCTTTGTACCAATGTTGATATTGGTAATTTGAGTTTTAATACGTAGACGTGAGGTAAAGCCTCACCTGCATGGTTTAAAATGGGAAATATTATGGTTGAGCCTATTTGTTAGTTGAACCCATTTCCCCTAAATTGTAAATAACGTAAACGGCAATGATTGTTTATTTTTCTTCTGCAGGCCCCCGGGTTGATCACTTGGGGTGTGTTCCTGTGGGTTGAGATTTTTAGAAACCAATGTGTGCCTACAGGCTAATGTGTGCCTACAGGCCTATGTGTGCCTTTGTCGTTCCGAAAGGCCGTTTATGACCCTAGGAGAGTATGATCATACTTAGACGTTTGATGGAGGATTGCTAGCTTGAGAGACGTATCATGAGCGTGCTCGAACCCTTGTTGCCATTGACGTTTGCTTTCCAAACCTTATCCCAACAAAGGACTTGTGTTCTCTTAAAATGATTAAAGAACATTTGATTTTATATTCCGCTGCGTATTTTGTACTCTTGATAGGCTATGTGATTATATGATATCCATAAGTGTACCTATATGGTTTAATAGTTTTCGCATGCTTGTAGAAAGACCGATAGGTGTGTGCTTGTGGTAGGGTATAGTTAATATGGGTTAGTGAGTTGTCAAACTCACGCCGTTGTTGTTGACATTTTTACAGGTATTGTTCAGACGTGTGAGAGTTCTGGAAGGACGACTATTGATCATAAGAATTTGTAATAGTTGTCTAGATCACATTATAGTTATTTGGGATTTTAAGACCGTTGTTATTATTATTATTTATTTCTACAATCTGCTTAGCATATCTCTAGCCATGCGATTCTATAGGGATTGCATGGATAGACTTATGTTGCAGTAACACCTGTTGGGAACTTTGGGTAGAAGCTCGAAGGCTCTACTATATTTATATTCATTTCTATTATTATATTGCATTATTTATTATGTTTAATCCAGGGTACCCATCGGGGTGTTACAACCTGTTAGTATTAGGGTGTAGTGTTAGCCTATAAGGACTTGGTGTGTCTAGTGTTTCTATTGAGCATGTTGTGGTCGTACTTATATGGTAGTTGTCGTCTTGCTTGCAAATTTTGTGTTTTTCATGTGCTTTACTTATGCGTTACTTAGGATTTGCATGTCTATCCGCGACTTTATGTTTTTATGGTTACATTGGTTTCTAAGAGTTTTTCACGGCAGGTACAAATGTTTTTATGGGTACATTGGAATTGGTTTTTAACGATTTTTCAGTGTAGATACAAAGAGATTCTCATAAAGGTACTAAGAAGGTCATATGGAAACAGTCTCCCGATTTTTCGGGGTAAAGGTGCGTACATCAGACTCCCTCAATACCCCCATCTGAGATGAGATTTAAACTGAGTTGTTGTTGTTGTTGTTGTTGTTGTTGTTGTTGTTGTTGTTGTTGTTGTTGTTGTTGTTGTTGTTGTTGTTGTTGTTGTTGTTGATATGACTACTCTATCACTCAGTGATGACATAGCCTTTGATAGGAGCTCTTAGAAAATGGGAATTAGGGTTATTGATTATTGTTAGTGTAGGGTACTAGATCTGTTAATATAGGGTGTAGCTTTCGTTCATAAGGACTTGGTGTGTCTAGCGTTTTTGTTCTGAAAGTCGTGCTCGTACTTTACAGGGTAGTTGTCGTCTTGCCTACTAATTTGTGTGTTTTATATATTACTTATGCGTTACTTAGCCTTTGCATGTTTAACCGTGACTTTATGTTTTTATGGATACATTGGTTTCTGACGATTTTTCATTGCAGACTCAAAGAGTTTCTCACAAAGGTACTAAGTGGGTCATTTGGAAACAGTCTTTCGATTTTTCGGGGTAAGGCTGCATACATCATGCTGCATCAGTACCTCATCAGAGATTAGATTTGTTGTTGTTGTTGTCGTCATCGTCGTCGTCTTACACTTATTGAAAGAAAACTTATAATATCGATTGGGGAAAAACAATTTATATAGTACAATGATTATTCGAAACCCCAATACATATTATTAACAATGGGAGACTTGACATGCAAGTAATGAGACACGACACACATTTTGATTGCCACGACATGTAATTGGGTTCACTTGTCATGCATGCAAGGAGACACGACAGACACATAAAGGGATGACTCGACATAAGTTTTGACACGTTTGGGATGATCATGACACTCATTACAAGTTGATTTAGCATTAAAAGTGATTGTGACAAGAAAAACATGAAAGGTTAGCATAAATAATATAGCACATACACTCGTCAAGCATGCGTATGAAAAAATGCGGTTGAAACACCTAAAGGCTTAGTGCTAAGTTTACAACGGGTTGGTTTATATAGGCCAAGGCTTAGAAGGTCCTCGTGATCAAACTCATTTTGTCAGCTGTATGTCCTGGTGCGACTATTAAGAGTTAGTTGGTTCCTTTGCCAATGGGAAGGAAGCATATACGAGTGATGTGCATAGTGTCAAATCGGCGGTTAGTGAAGCCAATGGCCCTTGGCGTTTGAGTACTATACCATCGAAGGGTTCTTTAGGGTCATGCTTAAATAACATCCCGCATAGCCCTCCGGAGTTGACTATACAGATACCAAATTGAAAAGCGAATGCATATGCAAATGATGAAAATATAATATAGATAAACATGTTTAGCGTGTTATATTGGAATACATCGACCTTCAAGTCCCGTTCTCTAGCATCCGCAGCGGAGTCGCCAATTGTAGACACCGGGGCCCGATCTAAGAGAAGTGAATCCCTTTCGACTAGGTAAACCCATGCACCTACCCACTAGGTGGGTTGAATGCGCATGCTATTGAACGGGTTCCGGCACCAATTTTATTTTAGTATAGATACTACTAGGAAAACAATTGGAAAACCATTTTAATATTATCTTCGAGTTATTAGGATGATTAATAACAACCTCCATTATGCGATTGAAAACATGTTGACGCATGCGGAAACGCAGGCGGAATACATCATGGGGGAAACCTGGATTGGGATCAAAATAATTTTTATAAATTGTGGTATATCCATCTGTCTTTTTCCGGTTATACGGTGATCCACGAGTGTTTTGTGCAACATGTGTTGTAGGGAAGAAAATTTCTGGTTTGGCAGTAACAGCTCTTTCCAACACATTAACAAAGTTTGTTAATGTGTTGGAAAAAGCTGTTACTGCCATCATCTGTTCTTCTTCTTGCTCCCATCATGTATCAAACTCTTGCAGATCTTCTTTCACTTGTCTCTCGTTTTCATCTAAATTTGAATCTGAAGAATAGTTATTATCAAAGGATTGGGAGGATGAAGCCATATTTAGAAATTGTTGTTGTTTCCTTTGAAAGAAAGAAAGATGTTATTTGAGTGATGTGGTATAGTGATTTCAATGGTATTTATAGAGTTCAAATTTGAATTTGTTGCATTATTTTAATTAACATCTTTATGGAGATTGTGATTACTTTATGAAAAATGTGAATTCTTTATGGAAAGTGTGAATTCTTTATGGAAATTGTGATTACTTTATGAAAAGTGTGAATTCTTTATGTAAAGTGTGAATTTTTTATAAAAATTATCAATGTTTAAACACAAGTAAGATGTGAATTTATTATGACAATAAGACAATAAATAGTACAATACATAGGAAATATTACCACTAGATGTTACATGTTGATAACTAATAAGAGAAAAATTAATCAAGTAAGTCTGCGAAAAGCTTCTTCTTCCTTGCCTCTTCATCATCAGTCAAGAGATCCTTTTTTTTCTTCTAGCGCAATTGCTCTTTCCGTCATTTCAAGTCAGCATATTGTAGTCTTAACTCACGTATTTCTTCAGTAAATTTATCACATGATGAAGAAGATGACTGACATTCCTTTTCTAGACTTTTTACTTGCTTTCACCCCGGGAGGACGAATTTCAGTCTCTCGAGGATCAAATTTCAGTTTCTGGGTTGGAAGGAATTGAGTACTCATCCTCTTAATTAGTCATTGATCTTTTTGAGCTATTAGAAGTTGTTTGTTCTGAAATGAAATTATGGTGCGGATTCATTTGAGGATGTACTAAATATTTTGGGTCATGTTTCATTACATTCCAAGCAGAAAAACTATCAAACTTTTTACCTTTTCCTTCTTTGTAAATTGTTTGAGCACGCTCCATGAAATCTTCTTGAGGTTCGCCACTTCGGTGTTGCATAGCTTGTTTATATGAGGCAACTCAGAAACTAACCATTGGCTGAACACGCTTCCAACGACCCTTGAGAGTGATTCCATATTTCTTTCTTTCAAGTTTTGTGGCCTTTCAGCACGAGCAGCAACATATGTATCTTTGATTTTATTCCACAGTGCCCCTTCCTTTTGCCTATACCCTTTCACCCTGTTAGCAGTATACAGGAGAAAAGATGATGCAAGTGCATAATCTTCCTTAGGAGTTCAATTCGTTCCATTATAACTTTTCTTCCTAGCTCATACAGTACCACTCTCTGGTGGTTCTTCTTCTTCGTCTTCTTCTTCTGAATCTTCAACATAATTAAGTATATTACGAGATGTTTCAAAGTGTTGAGACATTGGAAATTGCAAAGGTTTGTATGAGTATGGATTTTGAGTAGGGATTGAAGGTTGACCTAAATCAAAGTTTGGGTTAGAACCATAATTTTGACTATAACCCATACCATATGAATTTCTAACAAAGTTGGGGCTTTGAGAATGATGATTGCTATTTTGTGTTTCATAATTAGAAGAGAAAAAGACGAAATTCAAAAACCCGGAAAACACATATATATTTACTTGTACACTTGGATCTAGAGGTGTACATGAATCGAGTCGGCTCGGTGAGCCCTTGGACTCAGCTTGGTCAAAGATCGACTCGAGTTTGGTCAAAACTGGACTCAAGCTCAATCAACAGGGAGCTCGATCCGAGCCCGAGCTGGCTTGCTTGTCAAACTAACCGAGCTTGAACCGAGGGTATCGTGACTTGGCTTAACTCATTTTGCCTTGTCTTGTTATTTCACTATTTTAAGGATTTTGTAAATATTTGTACTTAATAATTTCGAGATATAAGTCAAATTTTAAGTGAACATTTAAGTATTAAAAATACAATTTTAGTAATATATAATATTTAGTAAATTTTATAAATTTACAAAGTGAGTTGCTCTGAACTGAGCCTGGCTCGAACTCAACTCTTTTACACCCTTCTTGGGTCCTTATTCAAAAGTAAAAAAAGAAAAATTATGTACATTATAGATTTCGAGAAACAAATATATGAACACTCTAACTTGTTACACCCGGAAAAAAAAATGTATATGTGATTTCAGAAAAATTATTAATCACAAAAATATGTTTAAACCCGTTTCATATATGAGACTATATATTAATGATCGCTCAGATATTAATGACCCATCCGGTTAACATTAATGATCCCTCTTTACCCAGTCTCCTATATAAAATAGGTTCAACATGTAATTTTTGAGCACTTAGTTTTCATGTTAGTGGCTTCAATTCTACTAAACATTCAAATTAATTTTACTAGGGTCAAAATTATTTTATTAAACATTATAAAATGTTTTACAAAGGTATCCCAATAACTTATTTTGTACCTTGTACATTTGTGTTTTAGCGAAAACTAGATACATTAACTCGTAATTGAAAAGAGGAAAAGCAATCCTCTATATTTGTTTCTTTTTTAATAAGCTTAGAATATTCTCTTCCTTTAAATCATATAATCATACTCTATTATAAAAGAATTTATCATTTTATAAACACCATATATTACTTTCAAACACTCCATTTGTTTAGCATTAAAGACTAGTTTACTATGTTATGCATTAATTTTACTACAGATTAAATATTGTTTTACTATGGTATCCATGAGTTTGTAAAACACTAAATTTTAAAATCTCAATTTTACTAAGCACTCAAAACTATTTTACTATAGTATCCATTAATTTTACTATACAATACATAAGATTTTACTAGTTTTATTTACACCATATTTTACTTTTTAAACACATCTTATTAAGCATCAAGACTATTTTAATATTGTACGCATCACTTTTACCATACATTAGAAAAGATCTTACTATGGTATCCATTAGTTATAAAATATTGATTTTTACTTTCTAAACACTCGACTTTAGTATGCACTCAACTATTTTACCTTGGTATCCATTAATTTTCCTACAAATAAAGAACTTATTAGATTTTAATGAAGAGATTAAATTTACGTTTGAAACACTCAAAAGTATTCTACCCAATTCAAGATTTTTCCTAATTTTAAAACTATTTTACTATGGAATACATTAATTTAAAAAATTGCTTTAAAATGAGTATTTTATTACCTTCAATTGCTTTAAAATTTTTTTTACTAATTTGAAAACTATTTTAAAATTAGCACTAAATTTATTTTACAAGCAACAACAAATTAATTTCTGTAAAAACTCAAAAATACAACACATTGATGCTTGAAATAATTGTTCAATTCAAGAGTTTATGCGGCAATCTTTGACTTACCATAATTTGTTCACTTCGAAAGTATTCTACCCAATTTAGTGAACAAGCCCAAAGTTTTTCATATTTTTCGACTTGTACTTAATTACTTTTTAAATGGTTAAAACTTAGTTATAGTAACTTTATATTTATTCACTGGTGGAGTATATGTTTTAAACTAGCATTTCAACATTTGAGTGACTTTAATTTCAATAGCCATCATAAAATTTTTTTTATTGATGCATTAGTTTTGAATCTGTCGTTGAAAATTTTTCAGAAATTGCATGCCAAGTTATGTTTATATCAAACAATAATAAATTCTCCCATTAAAATAGAAAAGTTAAAGAAAAACTTTTTCCATTTGAAAATAAAACTCTATTTCTTTTTTTTAATGCATCAAAAAGTAACTTTTTAAGTGAAATTGTATTTATTCATTAATAAAGGTACAAGCATGTCAAAAATTAAAAATTAAGGCACAAGTATGAATGTCAAAAATGAAGCATATATGTTCGCTGAAAAAAAATATTTGATGGCCTAAGTGGCCATGTCACTTCCCCACCGTAATTAGCTAGAGCGTTTAGCTAATTTTCTGTCAATTGGTATTTTTCACTTTTCGCTCAAATTATTTTACTCCATTTTCTTTTTCTATTTTTTGGTTTTTATAGTAAAGACCTCATACTTAAGTTTTTTATAAACAAGTACTTTCAATTTTTCTTAATTACAACGAATGTCATGTTTAGACAACTTTTGTTGTCTAAACGTTGTGACCTTTAACAAAATTGTAGATGAGAGATCCATCAAGAAGAAACTTTTTTTTCTTCTAACTAGAGTATTTCAATTAGAGAGGTAGAAGAGAATTCTGAAAGTTTAACAAAACTATATCAACATTGGTCTCTATTTATAGAGAAAAAAAAGTTAAGAATTTTGAAATTTTTTTTTTATTTTTTTTCGATTTTTTTTTGAGAGAAAAAAACGGCTTTTTTTTCTCTCGATTAAAGGGTAAAACGTGTCGCGCGGGCATTGGCTCGCGCGTCACAGTCAACTCACGCGCTCCTCGCGTAACGCGAGGAGCTTAATTTTAAATGCAACGGCTCTTTCCCTTGCGGTCCACGTGGCGCGATGCCATCGCAGCACATGGACAGTGGGGGCCCACCCGCCCTCAGAAAAAAAGAGGGCGGGGGACATCCCTTGAAACGAAAAGGGCCCCTTATTTTATATTTTTGGATCGTATTCATATTTTTTTTTGGGTATTTTTTTGCTTTTTGGTGTGACTTTGTATTTAAAAATGTCACTGATGTCCATGCTCTTAGAGAAGTCATATATCTTCTCACCGACTCCATCTTGGCTACCTCAATAAAGATACTGGCGATCGTTTCCAAGGCCTTCTACTAGTCTTGTGGATCTTTACTTTTAGAAAGTTCTATGACATCCCTAATGGCACCAGGCCCTATATGAGTGCATTTTTCAGAGTACCCTGCATCGAACCTTGTATGTCGTGCCATTGGTTTTTCCGCACCCTCAACCTCCAACTCTGGCATTCGTAGCACTTTCGCCATTCACCATTTGCAAAAATGAAGTACCCATACCTGTCTAAACGATATATATATAGACCCGTGACATCCTCCCCGTATTCGGATTCGACGACAAGCTTTACCCAATGTCGTCTCGAGCCTTCCGGAAGCCCGAGAGTTTTCCGTCTCCCAACTAAACGACCAAACAGAGTTAATGAATCCGTTAGTTTGCTAACAGTTGAGTTAAAATGGGAAACCAACTTTCTTGGATTTCTTAATGAAAATACAATGAGATCTTCGCATCTACTGGTAAGGTACTGTAGATGGTATCCATGTTAGAAAAAGTGAACAGAGAGAGAATGGTTTAGTAAAAAAATGAATGTTAGGTGAGTACAAATAAAGGTTTGAAAAGAGAGAATTGAAGATGGTAATGTGTATTATGTGATGTTAAAAGAATAATAAAAAAGTGAATTTGAGAAAGTAGGGAGTGATGACAGATGACTGAGGAGGGAGGGAGAGAGAGAGAGAGTTAGGTGACAAATGGGATTACAACAACAACAACAATAACAAACGAGTGTAAATCACCATTCAATGGGGATTCCCCTGTTTAAGAAAACAGAGAGGTTGTTTCCGAGATTGACCAATTGCTGCATTGAAGTATTTGGTTCGGCATTTAAGTTTTTAGTTAGTTTTATACTGGCAGTGTTAACTCTGAAAAATTAGCCGTTAGTTTTATGCTGACAGTGTTAACTCTGAAAACTAAGCCGTTAGTTTTATACTGACAGGTAATTTATCTACGATAAATCTAATCCACACTTGTATAGTTGTAATCTTTCGAACACTATACTCATCCGTTTCGATTTGTTCTTCCTGTATTCCAATATTTTGGGCGTTTCAATTTGTTGTTTCTATTTCCTTATTTGGTATGTTATTCTTACACTTTTGCCCTCGCTATTACCCTTTATTACACTACCCCTCTCTTACAGTCTCCCTTCACTCTTCCACAAACTTTTCAAAACTAACTCTCTCCTAAAATATTGTGTCCAAATCAAAGAGGAACAACAGAAAGAAACGGAGCTAGTACATTTATACTTCTTGTGTTAGAATGATGGACCTTGATTATATGGTTTCTTTGATATGTAGGATTGGAAGTCCCAACCCTATATTTAATTTTCTTTTTTCCTTTAATTCTCAACCCTATAGTTGTAATCTTTCAAACACCATGCATGAAAAATGTATGGTGGTTCCATCAAAATGGAATCATGAGAACCACCATAACTTCTATAGATCTGAGCCCTTTATTTTTAATATCAACTGATCTTAGCCCTTGATTATAAATTTTTTTGAATATACTAAATTAATTTTAAAAATAAAAATTCATTTTGTAGAAAATTAAATATTATTATATGATCCAAATCCCAACGAATAATGCATTACTATGGATGTTATGATCCACTCTAGTACCCTCTATTTTCCCTTATGGTGATAATGGCCGGCAGTTTTTTTTTTTTTTGGGTGAAGGTGCATATAATCTCTCATCGTATCTCACCAAACGGGAATCCACGACCATACCACGTCTGCAATTATTGCAAGTATCATGCAGACTTTGGGGCATCATACCAACGCTTGTTTATCATTGAGAGTCGAGATCAGGAGGTTGATAGCAATGGGTCGAATCACCAAAAATGACTTGATAAAAGCAGAAGTAAGTCAAGCTAATGTTCCCATATTCAAGTCAATCCCATCAAGCCTGGAAGAAGTCTTGGAAATTTTTCTTGAGTACAGAATCTTAAACCGACTTCCGCCTAAACCTTTTGATCCCATGAAGCAAATCATGTATGGAGATTATTGTCAATACCATCAAGGGATAGGGCATACCACTAATATATGTCGAAAACTAGAGAACAACATAATCTGGCTTGTCAACCATAATTTTCATAAGTTTTGCCGACTTGTATGAACCTCCTAGAGATTCGTATCACTCTACAAAAGCATGTGAAGAATGAGACACTAAGATACATGCCATTGAAGACAATCATAGCAGTCTTGAGCCATCGTCCTTCATCACAAGCATCCCATGTGACCCTACCGAAGAAAAGTAAGCTCCATTTGACTTTGCTCCACACTCAAACTTACAAGTCAACTCAATTCTCAAGAAGAAAGGGTATTTCCATGGTTAAGGCCTTGGAAGAGATTGCACAGGAATAGCTACCTGTGTTCATCGACCAGTCAATGTTTATCAATTCTCTCTTGGATAAAAACCAACAAAGAAAGAGATCGAAACTTCTTAGCCAAAGAAAGGGAGAGAAAAGCCAATAAGTTGCCCATACAGATGTCTCCATATGAACTCACCTTGAACGGGAAATTTGCAAGAAGGAGAGTTATATCCATATTACGGATTCTTAGAAAGAACCTACATCGCAAATGAACGAAGATTCCGACCAGGATTTGAATCTTTCACGACTGTTACTTCCTGAATCCAGCAACTCCTGATAAGGCTGAAAAAGACTAGATAAATCATCACCCCAACCAGATGTTTGGCCTACTCTTCAACATAGAAACACAGCCGCCGACAATCTTAAATGATGACAATATTATGGCTCTTCTAGACGACAACTTTGATCCTACTCTTCTTATTAAACCTGTCTTCGAAAAAGGCATTGAGCACGCCTGGCAAAATAAGTACTCATGGACTACTTCAGCATGGGACAAATACTCAATCACAATTGGGAATGAAATCCTTTCAGACAATGATGATGATAATGAAGAGGCACTTCAACATCGGGTAGTTACCACCACAACTGAAGCAGTACCCCTTGAAGACTTCTTCGAGAATCTGTCCGAATCCTTTAGCAAATCACAAGATAATCTCGACTAGGCGTACTAGCCCTAGATAGTGCATGAACCTATTGGCTTCTTAATGCACCAATTTCCCTACTTTCATTTAAATTTTTGATTCACTGCTTTGCGTTAAAAAAAAAAAAAATTGGACCCACTAATTCCGAAATTCTGACCTACTGGCTCGTAAAAAACAACAAAAATATTGTGCTACTAGCACCCGCAGAACTACGAGCAGTCTGATTCCTTAATTAGATACGTAGAAAACCTTTTGCAACAGGCCTGATTGCATCAATACTATTTAACCTCATTCCCCCATTACTTTGATTCAAAAATATCTTATGATTTTTTGCAAAAATGTATTTCACATCCATATAATGCAAAAACATATTTCATTTACTACATTGCACTTCACCATTACTTGTGCATTTTTTCAACTGCAATTTCCCATCATGATTACAATTGCAAATCTTAAAAGGGGATAAGTTGAAAACCGAAAGGCAACTTAGGCAAAAAGAGAGGATGAGATATTTAGGCCTGATACGTCGATCATCCAAGACAATGTACTTAGGCAACAATCAAGGCAAATAAGCAAAACAAGAGAGGTTAAGTTGAAAACCAAAAGGCAACTTAGGCAAAAAGAGAGAACGAGAGATTAACCAAAATAAAAAAAAACCTCTATCGCAATAAAAATGACAAAAATGCAATCAAAACGACAAAATTAACAGGTGCTATCAAAGAAAGACTACTACAAATGGCAAACATGTGCCTTATTCCTAAAGGTTCCTAAGCTACCTACTTCTACATCTTCGGGTTGCTCCTGGGAGACTTCTTGTGATCTTTACTTGGGGGCTCCTCATTTGTCATCACGTCGCCAGATCCTGTTACCACACCTGGATATCATACTGGTTTCTTCTTTGTAACTGGAACCTTAGCATCTTGTGCCTTTCTTTTGCGTGAAAGAGCATCCACCCTCTCTAAATGATCAAGAAGAGGAATTCTAGAAAAGTCACGTAACTCTGGAAGTAGAAGCCTCATGATCATGTGCACGAACTGGTTGTCGATTGAATTCAACTGCTCTAGACGCCTCCATTTCCCTTCTAAGAATATTCTTCTTGGATGCCATATATGCTGCCAAAGATCCGTCTTCAACTGCTCTAATGAGTTCTCTTTTCTCAGCTCTCCCTAGCCCTACTCCTTACAGTAGGGGTAGCATCACGCATCCATTCCAAGTAAAATGAAGAAACATGAGTGTTTTCAACTTTCAATGACATCCAGTCAGGAAGAGTGTTTCAGTATCCACCCCATATATATGGAATAAAATATGAACGATCAGGAACTGCCGCCTCATCTACATCAAGTGCTGGAACAATTTGCCTTATGCCATATGCCATATTCCTTATAAGCCTGTGCGGAAAAATGAAAGTGCTTTCATCCAAGTCATAGATGCGAATGTGGCTAGTCTAGCTAGCACATCCCTTCATAGCTCTAATGTTCCACCATGGAAAAATCCACCTGAGAGTCTCAATTGAGACCAAAAGACTCATCCATGCATTGATCTTCATCCTTTTAAAAAGACGACCTCTACGAAGAAAATCCACCACATGCTGGTAATTCTTAGAAGATGGTTTGATAAGGCTGAGATGCTCCATAAGCCAAATTTGAAGAAGAAATGGGCTTCCTCTAAAATGGCTCTCGGGATATGCTTGCACTGCATCTAAACCAAGAATGGTATCACCTACAACCAAAGGCATGATAGAACGACCTTTGCTTAAAGGCTCGAGAAAGTGATAATCCTAAGATCTGCCATTTCACTCTCGCCATGCACGAAGAAATGATAAGCAAGCATGTAAAAAGACAAAGGCTTCATCCTGCAAATCCTCTTTTCAAAATGTTCAACACGACGACTGAACCTTTGCACAAGCTTCTTCAAGTTAGCCTCACTGCCCACAATAATCTCCTTGGCTTCTCTATCAGTAAGCCCCAAGATCTCCTTGAACTTCTTTGCATAATCATATTTCAAGTCAAGTAAAGCAGGTGGACCCATGTGTGGAAAATTCAAGATGGCACTAAACTCCTCTGGCATTGGGCATATCTGCCTATCACCAAATTTGAAAACATGGTTATGAGGATCCCAAAAAGTAGCAGCAGTTTTCAGAAAATCCCAATCAAGAAAGAAATGTGCAAGCAACTGAGCAGGAGCAAGATGATAATTCCTAAACACCAAAGCATCTTCCCTAGAAAGATTGGAGAGCAAGGTTCTAAATGACTTCATAATAACTGCTTTTGAGAGAGGAAGAAAAGAAGACCAGTATGAATGGTTTTATGTTGAAGCATGCATGGGTATATATAGTGAAGAAAAAAAAGAAGATCGCACGACATATGTGTCGACCAAGATTTCTAGCCGCAGCAAAATCCTAGTCCAACTCAAATACAAACAGCGAAAAACAAAAAATAGTCTGCGCTACGTGGCACCACATGCGCCAGGCGCACGTCTCGTGCGAGAGCCGCACGTGCCTGCCAGCTGAGCGGCCCCGTTTTCCTTTTCTTTTCCCGTTTCCCACAAATTAAAAACCTTTTTCGTGTAGGTTTCGTACCCGATTTTGAACTCTTGTACATGATGAATTTATTATTCTAATATTTGCATTAGGAGCACATTAATGAGGGAAATTATTATTTTAAATTTTTTTTTTTTACATTTTCCTTTGTACATTTATGTATATGGAGTTTTTCATATTTTCATCATACATATGTCACGTATTAGCAATTACTGTGTCAGTTATCACTAGTGGGATAATCATTAGGATAAAATGCTATGTGTAATAAACAAAAGACAAATGCAATAAACCGATTAAAACAGGTTACAGGTACCAAGTTGCTGTACAAGTTTTATATACAAATGCAAGCATCTGTCCTACATTCCACCTAGTCTAGGATAATCCTGAAAGATATAGCCATACATCCCTGCACTAGTATCCATAGAAGCCCTGTCAGGATCTACATCAGGTTGGGGCTGAGTTGGCCTTTGAGCCATTGACATCCGGTGAGGAAACGCAGCACGAAAGCCACCTTGACCATCAGGAACAACAGGATACATGTACGGGTTCATGAAAGGACCACCAGCAACAGTTTGAGAAGAACCTGACGGTGGGTAACCTATATAAGGGTTGTAAAACGGTGGAGCAGCATGCTGAAATACGGGATGACTACTGGTGTCCCTTGGCATCTCAGGAGCTCCAATAGTAGTACTCTACAAGAAGACCAATGGGGAAAATTCAGAATTTCGGCAGCATAACCCTAGTATTATAAGCTATACAAAAACTTCCAAACACCTGCAAAGACAAGAAAAACCAGCAACCAACACACAAAGGCCAACGATCCATCACCATGCAACCACAATCACAAGCCTATCACAACCACAAATCCATAATCCCACCTCAACTACCCAGGCAAACATATACCTGCGGCCTAGAAGAGGAACTACTTCTGTGGAACGATTGAATGCTCTTTACAAACTTCTTTAGAGAATTGATGACTTTGAAAGTCTTCTTCGTGTTCTCCATAATCAAATGCAAAATTGACCAACATAAGTTGCATGCATTCATTGACTTCAAAGCAAGACACAAGGACAGAATTGCTTACACTCTCAAGTGTTCTGAGAGAGGCAAACCGGGTCAATTCTCCTCATCATCATCCTCAGGAATGTCAAGATCGATACTCATTGTTACCATAGTACACACGACAATCTGGCACCTCGGGTTGAGGCCCTTCAAATTGTGTACCTTGTGACAAGCAAATCAAGGCAAGAAAATCAGCACAATCACTTTAGAAAAGCAAAATCAAAAGCACTATAATGTACATACATGAGGAAAGCGTCCTCTCAGGCGGTTCAAGTATTGTAGAAAGTCAACAGGCTCAACTGGAGACAACCTTTCTGAAGCTGGTACTCCTTCCTTAACTACCTCCATCTCCTTACGAGGAATTCCAATCCAGAAGAACATCGACTTGGGAGGATCGAAGAGCACGTAATAACCCGTGAAATGAGGGTTTTGCTTCCAAGCACGCTCTCCAAGCCACCAAACAAAACCTAAAGGGCCCATGAACAACGTGGTTCTTCCATTATACCACTGCGTAGTTCGCATATTCCGTGGCAATGACACGTCCCTAAGGGTTGTACTGAACCTGTATCATCAAAAAGTTGCAAGTCAAGATTAATAAAGCAAAGCAAATCATTTACACCCTGTAGAAAAGATTGATATACTCCTGGAGGTTCACCAGCATCTAGATGAAGCCTGAGCTGCTCAATTGATGAAAATATCTTAACATTGTTCTTATACCTCCACTTGCGCAGGAAAGGCACTCCTCCTTCCTCAACACCAGAAGGTGCAAATTGAGGAAAATAATGAAGAAACCAAGCCTACATGCAAAAGCAAAGTCAGAATCATGCAAAATCTCCAAGCAAATCGCCAAACCAAAGAATTATACCTCTACCGCAGGCCAAAGTCTAGTCAAGTGAGGACTCCCAAGCTCAACAACACCATCCCTCTTGACTTTCGCTCTACAAGCTGCCCTGAGTTGGATATAGAGGTTATTATTGGGCCATATATTTTGTGTATTGTATTCAGTGTATATGTCTAAATTAAGCCCATCAAGGCTATACTGTGAATTGTGTATTTAATCTCACAAAGTGATAATGAGAAGTCAGCATTTGGCAAAACGTCTTTTAACATGGTATCAAAGCGGGTCGGTCCTGAGCCCTTCCCCCAAAGACATGTAGTCCACTCGAATAGTCCCATACGTAAGACCCGTAGAGGCAGAGGCATTCGAGTGTGGGGGAGTGTTGAAGTATGTGTGTGTTGTGGTGACTAGTTGTCCCACATTGGTTGTGTGAATTGGCTTACAGGTGTATATAACTGAGTGTTCCCTCCACCCATTGCCAATTGGTTTTGGGTTGGATCTCACAAGTTATATCACCTCTCTGTGGGCCGAGTTTAACATGGTATCAGGCTAGTACGGTTTTGGAACCCTCTGCCTTCCCTCAAGACCCTTTCACCTTCTTCTTTTCCAGCGCCCACTCATGGCTGCCGAATTGAAGAAGCCATTCCTAAACATGACACCTCCAAAGCTCATCTTTCTCCTTTCTTCTTATATCAATTAGATACTCCTGGCCTTATCTTAACTAGTGTTTCACTAAAAGGTCAAGAGAATTACTACCAATCGGCAAACTCTGTCCTTCATGCATTGGAAGCCAAGCGTAAACATGGCTTCCTCGATGGGTCTGTCCCGAAGCCTGAGGCCGATTCCCCCGACTTCAGCGAGTGGAAGCCTGTCAACTCTATGCTCCAGAGTTGGTTAATGCAAACATTAAGTGCCGAGGTCCGCTCTAATGTTAGTTTCATGTCCTTTGCCCAAGAGTTATGGGAGGATCTTCGTCGCCGTTATGCCGTGTATGACCCCATGCGTGTTCACCAAATTAGAGAGTCCATTCATGATCTCTCTTAAGTTGGCTTAAGTATTCCAGCCTACTATGGTCGACTTAAAAGCCTCTATGATGAACTCAATGGCTATCTCAAGGATCCTACTTGAACATGTGGATTATGTGTTTGTCATAATGCGGCTAAGGTGGTTCGTGAGGATGTGAAACCGAGCATCTCCACAAGTTTCTGATGGGACTAGACCGTGCCATTTATAAGACCACACGCTCCAATCTGTTGAGCCGTTTTCCTCTTCCTGATCTCAACGTGGCTTATAATACGGTCTCTCGTGAAGAGACTCACCGTTAAGTGGGTCGTGCTAAAGATGAACGGCAAGAAGCCGTGGGTTTTGCTGCACAGACATCGGCAACTGTTGCTGCTGCCTCTTCGTCTTCCGCTTCCTCTACTCTCTCTCACCGAGGCAATGATAGACCTGTTTGTGTTTACTGTAAAAAGAGGGGGAATGAAGTGCAGAACTGCTTTCAACTAATTGGCTACCTAGATGATGAGAACTCAAACCGGGGTCGTGGTCAGTTCAACCGTAGGCTGATGATAAACTTGTGGGTGAGTTTCTTTTGACAGCTTGGATAATGGACACTGGCGCATCGTGTCACATGACTGGGCAACGTTCCAAGTTGTCTCATATTGTTACAATTCCATCTATACCTGTTCGCTTGCCTAACGAAATATTATAATATTTCATTTCTAATACATATTATAATATTTCTTTAATGAAAATATTTTAGTTTGAAGTAATAATGAATGAAGTAGTAAAGTAACTCAATTAGAGAAACGATGCTTGCCTTCTTTGTTTTATATATTTTTTTATCAATGAAAATTTAGTTAAAATACAACAACAATTGATAATAGTTTGTTTGGGTTATTTTTCATGGATTTAAAATTTGTATTTCGCCGAAATAAGTGTTTGGGAATCAATAGGATTTTTTATGTTTGTGATGTTTAAGTTAGGGATTAGGAACGTGAGTATTAAGTGACCAATTTGTTGTGTCCAGTAGGTGTAAAGGCTCAAGAGCAGCAAAATGAGCATCCTTGGAAACAATGTCTCGGATATGAACATAAGGGAGATAATGGCTTGGGAATATCTGGGAGATGGAACATCCATGGTATGGATTGTCCAGGAAACAGAACGTTCAAGAAGGTAATGTATAACGCAATAGAATGTGTAAAGTCCCTCGGATGCTTAAGTCATAAAAGTGACTCAGAGATAAAAAGTGAGAGTGTATTTTAGGAGCATGTGTGTCGATACCCTTTTACTACTAGGATGAGAGTTAGATATAACTCATATAAGGGAAATATTCCTACAAATTTTGTCAATGAGGGATATTGTGTAAACTTCTCACTTTACTCATAGATCGTGTTATACGTCAACAATTTGAAAGTGAATTCGGTAAAAATCCAAACGTATTTTTAGAAAGGAGTGTTAAATTTGTATTTAATTTTCATCAGTTATTATGGTATCCTAAATTTGAAATCAAATTAAAAGTATTCAAATACAACCTTAAGTTGATGACTTGGCGTAATTAGTCTCGTCCATTTTTTTTTTTTTTCTTCAATAACTATAATTTGTAGCCAAAAAGAAGCAAACCAATCTTATACTATTTGAAAGTAAGAAAGACAAATGGAGGGAAATGAAGTGAAAATGACAATTTATTATTTTATTTAAATTAAAATGGAGTAGGAAGAGAAGGAAGAATAATAAAAGGAGTGGAATAAATTCCCCATACCCCCTCCCAATTGGGTAAAAAGGACACAGTGTTACAAAGTTGATCTTCAGCAAGCAGCCAGGCAGAATCCAAAACAGGAAAATCTTTGTAAATGGCCAAAGTGCATTATTACTAACCCATCTGTTTTCTCTCCCTCTTACAGAAAGTTGTTGCATGGTGCATGCTGCCTCGTTCATTATTCTGTCATAAGTATACCAATGGCACAATGGTTGATAACCCAGACTGCAATGCTTGGAGTGATGTGGAAATAGGTATACCTATATATCGGGTTGGGTCAGATTGGATTTGTAGGAGGAGAGAGAGTGGAGTAGTGCCAATTACCATGGTTGTAAGGAAAAATAAATAGAGAAAATTTCGTCCCCAATTTCCTCACACTCCCATCTAACTTTTCTATGTTCCCAAGAAAAAGAAAAAAAGGACTTTCTTTCTCTTTTCTTCTCCTCCCATGTTTGTCAAATAAAGTTAAAATGTCTCCTCCATTTCCCTCTATTCTCTTCCCTTTCATTTACAATCATTCAAATTCTAACTTTTGTACCCAAATAAGTTGTAAATTTAGTAAACCACACCAATTACCATCTTTTGAATCAAACTTAAACTACTAGCTTATTCTATCACCTAGAACCTTTTTAACTTTAGCTCAACTTCAATCAACTTGTTTTGTTTTGATTGAGCTCTCTATCTCGCCAGTAGCTTAACAATCACATGCTCTTTTCCGATTAATTTAGGACCATTTTACATTTATTGAAGGCCTAGTGCAATTTAAAAATTGAGTTCCTAATAGAAAACTTAAATTATATAAGGGAGTTAAGCTATTTATATAGTGTAATGATTATTCTAAATCCCAATCCGTTTTTACTAACATTTAAAAGAATTTCTATATATTGAAGGTTGAGAGAAAGTAAAATTAGGAAAGTGAAAAAACATTGGACTCTTTATTGTTTTCTTTTTCTTTTCTGCAAGAGAAAATATCTTTTAACCGGAGTAAACTATTTAGATGGCGAGAATTGAAGATGACATTTTCCTTTAATTATCGAGTGATCGTGAGACTGATTTACTTTTATTTTCTTTTTCAAAAAAAATTATTAGACCTTAAGAGAAAAAAAAAGAAGAAGGTCGAATCTAACAATTGAAGGCCTTTCACTTAGTTGAGGCATGGTGTGAGCATACAGCTCACACGGGGCCTAAGACAACCTTGGATTAAGGGCTTGTTTGATAGTTAGTAGTTAGTATGAGTAGGTAGCATTTTTATGCTGTGAGAGTAGTTTGACTTATCATTTTACTAGTATTCATTAGTATTTTGTACTAGAAAACTGCTAACTCCTACTTAAAAATGTACTAAACAAGTCTAACTGTTAACCGCTAACTCCCAAACAAGGCCTAAGTGTTCGCACTTAAGGGAGCAATGGACTACCAATGCAACGTCTGAACTTGGGGCATCTAGCTTTAGCAATTGATAGGAAAATCTTCAAAAGAACAAAAGATATTTTGTGAAGAAAAATGGCAAAGAATGGCTGTGTGACTTAGTTGCCCTCGATGAAGATATATATTTGGTGGTCAAAATAAGCTAAAGGCCCATCCAACAAGGATGAGAGACTAAAGAAAAAGAACAGCTTCTTGGATGACCATTTACAACGTACTTTTTGGGATACTACTTTGATAAAGTGCACAACGTCATGGCTCGATTGGCTGATCATTAGTATCACTACTTAGAGTACTTACTAGGAGTCTATGAGCCTACCAATCCCAAAAAAAAAACCATCATCAAAAGGGCAATTGCGAAACCAACACAAAATCAAGGTATCCAAAACTACAAGGAAGAAGATTCAACAAATGAGCGAATTTGCTCATTCTCCTTACGGAAAATGCTACGTACAAGAAGGTTTGTTTTAGGTGTTTTGACCGTACGCATGTTTGCACAGTTTGATCACTTTGGTGTCAACAAAACTTTGGCAGAGGAAGGAAGTGAATTGGATTACCCTCCCTGAACTTTCCCCTGCTGAAACTGTAAGCAATGATTCTTCGTTCCTGTTCTTTTTTGTGGTGACAATGAAGTACCGAAGCTAGGTGAAACATTGTCATAGTGTTATTATTTTGATCAACTGTATTAAGGTCACTTAAGGTTTTTTTTTTTTTTTGGTTCAGAATTTGCCAAGAAGGAAGTCAATCCATGGAAATGTGTTTTTCATCATCTCATGGCTATGGGAGATCTTGTAAGCCAAGAGTCCAAGGCTTAGAAACCATGAATTACGTCCCAAAGTACCAACAGCGTAGGGCGCGTTGAAGTACTACGACTGTGACAAGGTTATTCATGGTGACAAGTTCCAAATTCTCTCGTGTTGCAAATCATTATTCAAAAATTTCCAAAAGGTAAAACTAGTATCAGAAGTTTTTTCCTGGTCTCGACTCTCAACATTTGTATTTCTCATAATGCTTGCAAGCTCACAGTTACTGTAAGTCTTAGTTATGTTAGCAGATTCATGATATTTTGCTAATGAAGGATTGTCCTCATACAGAAGCGTATTCCAGGATACAGGAGTTCTGCAAGAGGTGACGAGCAGATTGGCATAGCCCTGGCGGAGATTGTATACGTAACTCCAAACTTAAAGCAACTGTACTTCAGACTTTCAGAGCAATTCAATTTGTCATTGCACAAATTACAATATAGACTACCGAAAACAGGCTTCCAGTTCGTGACAATACATATTACCTATGCCTCAAGGAAAGAAGAAAGTACAGGTATGAATTACATAACTATTACACGAGTGTGAAGCTTAAAAACCAGCCAGAGTGTACTGCAAGTGTACTTGTTGATACAACTGTGGTAATCTTAGATGGGGTAAACGCCCCACTACAAACTTACAAATTGAACATTTTGATTGCACTAACCACTATACAGAACATTCCTGACCTACGTTAGAATATCAATCTCCTTCTGCTCGCCTTCTCTCTATTATTTAGAGCTGATTAGCAAAGAAAAATACAAATACACACCCGGGGAGCCGGGGAGGGAGAGCTGTCTTCGACAAAGGTCTCTAGCCATAGCTTAGCCGAGATTCAAAAGACCGCACATTAGTCTGGCGTCGAGGGACCCCTATCTCACAGGAATTAACCCTGGCTGCAAACCGGAGTGAGCAGAGTGATTCATTCAGCGAGGAGGTTTCAGGAGAGATGTTAACAAACATCAAAGTCTTCGAATCCCCACCAAGACAAGGCTGTTTTACCATCAATAGAAACATTAGTAAATGACGTGCAATACATTAAAACTTCCATTTATAATATCAAATAAACAGCAACTCATTAAAGGGGATACACTTACATACAAAATATATTGAGGATGCTACTAAGATTTAACAAATCAGCGATGGCTATTAACTGTTTAATATTTTCTCCACAACTAAAATATCAAACCACTCTGACAAAACAATGGAATCGCCGGCCACAAGGAACATAAAATATTACTCAAAGAAGAAAGAGCATACTGCACAAGTAATCCTATGTTATTGACTAACTAGATTTCGTTGCATCAGGTATTAGGTACGCATATAGATCTTGCTGTGATTTGTTTTCCTTTTGTTTGGAGGGATTTACAGTAGCATGTGCATATCATGATCTATCCACTACAACTACTTGTGAGTACTCATTGTTATTAGAATCTAAGAACTCTGCTTCTCCAATATTTAAATGGCTGCATGTGCTTTGCTGCTTGTGCACAACACAACAACATTTGTCCGTGTTTGAAAAATTAAGGGATGAAAATGTTGACCTGCAGTTAGATAGACGCAGGCGGAATCCAAAATTTGTACGGAAAAATGACCCTTTTGTACTATACAAAACAATCCTCGAAAGCCCTTTCCAAAAGTTCATTGTCAACAGTTTTCAAGCAGTCAAGTGATTTTAGCGATGGTGTCCCAATATACTTAAAAGGAATTATTAACACTTGAAAGAAAAGGACAAGAACATAAGCTAGTCGAAATATAATCACCATTCCATGGTCATGGCAGGTCAAGATTTAAGATAGTTCTATGTTTAATAAAAAAGAGAGAAAGCAAAAACCAGGTCAATACCTGCAGAAGATATGTGAGTTTGGAGTTCCTGAATGGTACATGGTCCTCTCTCTTTGCCAAAGCGAATATGACATCACTTAGAGAGGACAAACTTTTGTTGATTGCCTGATCAATGAAAACAGTTCATATGTGAGAGGCTAAACTTCAGAGTAAACACAATAAAGCATCACACGAGTGCAAAAAACATACCTGGGTTTCTTTCAACCTATCTCCAGTAGACCCACTCTTTGAAAGGCGCTCACTTCCAGCAAGATCGATTAGGTTAAGCACACCTTGTACTTGTTGTTCAGTACTCTAACAAAGTGATACAACAAGAGTTGATCATAGTAAGTATGTGCATAAGATAGGCATCAAGAATGATGGAATCAGTACATTTTCTACCAAAAAAAAAAGAAAAAGAATGATGGAATCAAAAAAGCAGCAACACTGATATTTCAATACCTCATTGACACCAGATATGCGCAAGGTGAAAACAAAATGACTTCGTGAAGATTGTTCATTCATCATAGTCTTGCCCACAGACCTGTAAAAGGCAAATTTAGTATTGTTTTTTCCTAACTATCTTTGGTAATTTCTAGGAATAATTAGCCTTGCCTAACTTCAATTCAGTAAGGTGGTAGTCCAAGATAAAGTGTACTAGTCAGAGTGCCAGACAAAGTATCAGACTGATAGTGGCATATACAGGTAAAGTTATTTCAACATTAGCTCAAACTTCAAAATTAAATTAAATAGCAAAAGGTAACTACCTGCTTTGTGCAGCCTTTTCTAACAAGTATGAAACCTCTTTGGTGCTACGAACATCAACAATGGTGAGATCAGAAACATGTGTATTGCCATTTGCATCATGTTTGATTGTGAACTGTTTTCCAGGAGTGCCATTCTCTATTGCGTTTGATTTACTTGTAGCTAGTAAATCACGGATGGTTTCATTGTAGATTTCCAGCATCGACACCTGCAGTAAAACAAATAAAAACATTTGACAAAAGTTTCCATATGACAGAGCATAATGTTTATACATTAGATGCTAGCTGAATATTTTATATTCACCTGCAGTTCATACTTCCAACCTTGAGACCGAAGAGCCTGCCTCGTCTCAAAAATTTGCTCTAATGAGCGTGGGATCAGTCCCTTTCCATCAGGGTTGGTTGGACTACCCATCATGGTATGCGTTTTACCTGAGCCAGTTTGTCCATATGCAAAAATGCATACCTGAAAATGTAAGCAATCAACACTGATTAGTTTAAGCATTACAATTTAAGAAGTCTTTATACAAGATTTGCAAAACCACTTTTAGAAATAAATTTAAGCCAAGGTAGTTTGCAGATGACTATAATAAGTGATTATTGGAAGATTTAAGAGCAATAGCTACTCTAAGTTTGGTCAGCAAAACATATTTTGGCAGATGAAATTATTTTGTCCCCTTCTAAGACATACAAGGTACTAAAAACAGAATTAGACATTGCAACAGCTGAAATTGTATGACCCTCATGGTTCAAAGAAGCACCTTATAACCATCCAGAGCACTCTGAACAAGTTGCGAGATTTCCACAAATACGCCTTCTTGAGAAGCCTCAGGCACAAACACCTTGTCAAACATAAACGAGTGCTTTTGCCCTAATGGAAAAATAGCAAGTCACTAAAGCTGTTCCGCATATGGTCATGTTCTACAGTAGAGAGCATAATACAATTTGAAAGAGCAATTTATGAAAATATGCTTTGACGAGAAGTTATGCTTTACCGTTTTGCAATAAGTCAACGCCCCGTCCTACAGCTTCCATTGATGTAGGAAAACCTATAACCTTTGTATCTGCACTAGAACTATCACCAGGTAGTAGAGGTCGAACTCTACAAAAAACGCGAATATTTCCTTTGAGTTCCTGCAAAAAATATAATACAGGTGATCCACCACAGTCAATGGCAAGGGAAGATAACCATTTTTATTGCGGGAGGCATACCAGTATGGTGTTATGCAACTTTTTACGTAGTTTCTCGCCTTCGATAAGCTTTTGCTCTGCATCTGCTAGGCGATTTCGTAAATCGCAGATGACTAAATTTTGCTCTTCAAGTTGTTTCCTATTCTCCACCGCAGACAAATCACCCATCTGATTCCACAAAGAGTAAGAAGTTCATTGACTAACGTAAAAAGTACAAATTCCAAAATGTAATTGTAGATAGTCCATTTATCTACATACTTCAATCCAC
>ONZK01001607.1:40854-55681 GCA_900322385.1 Pharnaceum exiguum | reverse complement strand
GGGATGAGGGCAGTTTTTTCAATAGAAGAAGAAAAGGTAGTTTCTTTCCTTCTAGCAATTAAGGTTCATAGTAAAATAAAATATATGATCAAGTTGTTAGATTGCCGTCCTGGGCGTCCTCTGAACTTTGTCCTATGGATTATTGAAGACAATTAACCAACCAGATAAAAAAATAGTAGATACTGAACTTTTGGATTAAAAACCAGAAGATGAGGCGCATCAACCTCCTTCTTTTCTTATTTCTTCCTCTTTTCGAACCAATGGGGAACCAATTTTGCAAATGGTCTTTTACGATGACATTCACCACACCCCGACCTCCACCCCCACAAACAGAAAGGCAGGAGAACGGGTAACTCCCCAAGTTCAGGAAAAAGCTACAATGACAGTAATACTGAACGTATAATAGAATCCAGAAATAGCCTAAAGTTCTTCTTAAAAAAACGGAAACCTACTCTCAATGTTATCAGCATACTAACATAGTGCAACATCGACTCCAACTTATAAACTGACTGCAGAGGGAGCTACTAAAACAGCTGAATCAAAAAAGGACATCTCCTTACCGTTTATATGACATAAATATGTAAAAGAAGAAACAGCCTCTTTCTACACAATGAAAACCAAATGAAAGGGTAAAAAAAGAAACATACACCAACAACCAGCGAGCAAAATGATTGGAGTCAGTTAACATGAATCATTCATGGGAATCATGGGATGAGAAAAGTATCTCACATATGAACAGAAAAGAAAAAAGAAAAAAATACCTTTGCAACAAGGAAATCAGCAAGAATTCCATTCCCTCCTAACAGTTCCCGTCCAAGAGCGGCTGTTTCCCTAGCCTTGGCTGTAATCCATGACTGCAACATTCATAGATGAAGTCATCAAGAAAGCTAAACTAAAAAGACTTTAAACAATCATGGCAGTTGTACTGAAATTTACCTTTCCCAAGCTTGCATGACCAGCAGTCATTTTCCCACTCTCATATAATTTACAAAGACGCCAGCCAATAAGAAACATTGCCTGGACATTACCTAACATCTGGACGAGCTTCTGCTGGTTTATTTGGAAAGCCGCCAATGGGGCACCAAATTGTTTCCTCTCTTTTAAATATCTTCAGAAGAGAAGAAAAGGTGTACTAAGAAATCATAAGGCAGCAAATAATTTCATAAACATGCATAAGCAACTCTATAGATACCTGTGGCACATGTCGTAAACACCCATTGAAATACCAATAGGTTGCCAAGCTACCATGACCCGTGAAACCGCAAGTACCTATTTCCAAAAAGACACCAAACCTTATGCTGAAATACACCATGAGCATTGTGAAAGAGACAACCACAAGCGTACATGAATTTATCATACACGAACAATTTCTCCACAGGATTTTGTACCACATAGGACCAGAGGAATGCTTCAAAAGCAGAATAAATAACAATGGAAAGATCAATAATAAGAAGACGCAGAAGATGTTGGCTTTTACACAATACCTTATTTGTATCCTGGAAAGAATTGACACCCACTAGTCTATCATTGTCAGGAACAAAAACCTTCTTTAAGATGATATCTCCATTTTGAACAATCCGAAGGCCTATCTTATTTGCTATCTTTGTAGCAGTAAGCCCGGGTGAATCCTTTTTTACGATAAATCTGAAAATTTGTGAGTATTAATAAGGAGAACAGGAATAAAGACTGAAGTTAAGAAAGCTACACGCAGTTTCATGACAATACTCCGATGAAAGAAAACAAATCACTGAAAGGCTAGCTCGATGTTCTAAAGAGTTACATGACTTACATCTACTCTCAGATATTCTAACAGGTATTGAAATTTGAGATATGGATAACAATGCTGGAGGTAAACTACCAATAGAGAGTTGCACTGACACCACCATATATGATGAATAACATTGTGATTTTGTGATAAGCCCATTTCATAAGAGGTACACTGCCCTTACCACTGTCAAATACAGAGAGGATATTCTGATGAATTACCATAGTATTAATACAACAACAGATTACTAGTTCGAAAGAAAATGGGGCTGCTGAGTAGACTAGTCTGAAAACCTCAAACCTCTCATTTCAGTTGTTGCTTGGAAGTAATCTAACCAGCATTGAAGAATCGTAATTTCCCTTTGTTATTGGTGTTTGTATCTCCTCATTCTGAGATGAAAAACGGAGGCTTGGCAGTTGGCAGTTACAAACTTCAAATCAGTGGTTTTTGCAACTACCCATTGTAATCCCAATTCCATCGGGTTCTGGGATTATCAAGATGTAAACATACCATACCGTGCATCAATACAGAGCGGCGGTTTCCAAGAAAGACTGGATTCATTGCTGCAATAATATTTTGACTTTTGACAACTTCACTAGTGCTGGAAGTTTAGAAAGCCAATTTAATTGAAATCTAATATTGAAGGAGAGCTGAAAGATAGTACAAAATTAAACATTCGTCCACCTTCATCAGCATTGAACATGATGAACTTTTACTCAAACAAAACGATAAAAAGAAAATACAGAAAAAAGAAGAGAGGGGAGGGGAGGGGGGAAAAGGCGCCGTTCGCTGCAATAGCACTTCAGGAAAAATCAAAGACCATCGAGGGTATTGGCTTAGTCAGCCTCCAGCATAGTGCCTCAGATATTTACTCTTTTACTATATCAGTTCACTAATAAACTCGAAAAATTAAGGCTTCCCTTTTTTTCTTTCATTGTGCTAGCCGTAAAAACAAAATCTTCCTTCTTTGTCAAACACATGACGGACCAAATCGGCTTGTACTTTCTACTTCAAAAAAATTGATTCTCCGTTGCATCTAATTGTAAGTGTAGAGCCGTAGACTAGTGTTAATCAAGTATGGGTCACCTATCGACTATCCGACTGGAAGTATGTCAGCATTTAAAACTGTCAAACAGTTATTTATCAAGTGCCATCATACTGCAATCATGTCATTAGTCAGCCATAATAATAAAACCTAAAGATTAATCCAATGCAATCCTAATTCTATCTTAAATGGTAGATTGGTAGACCTCAAGATTAATGATTTCATAAAATGTAGTAACCAAACACCAAGTACCCAGCACAGATGATTAGAATCCTTTTCCAAGAGTTCTACACTCACCCATTTATCTGATTATTGGTTGTATTCCTCGCGAAAATGATAAGCACATCTGCAAATGTACTATTCCCTATCCAACGTTTTTGGCCTTCAAGTATCCAACCTCCAGCTACCTAAGCATGACAATGTCAATGTCTCCTCAAGATTCCAGGTACAAATAATGGCAACCATATGCAAAGAAAAGAAGCTTGAACCTTTGTAGCTGTTGTTTTTAAAGCACTTGCATCACTTCCATAATCGGGCTCAGTCAGTGCCTAGCAAAATCAGAAAAAACATAGAACTATCAAGGCTGCTTTACAGCAAAAGAAATGAGATCAAGAGATAGGAAGACTTACCCAGCATGCCACAGTATTCAACTGGGCTAAAGAAGGCAAATACTTCTGCTTTTGCTCCTCCGAACCACACAAAGCTAGTCCCAAAGACAACAGAATATTAACCAAACTCAAGAACAATCAATTCAATATTGGTGTTAGAAGAATTCAACTACTGTATATGATGACAATATATCTATATGGTAGTTAAACGCTTACCAATCGTAAGCATTGCCAAGGAAGAGTGGACTAATATGAATGTTGAACAACTGGCATCAACCCTAGCAATTTCTGCCGTGGCTATAGCATTTGCAGTAATGGAATGGCCTGGGCAGCCATAGCCCTAAAGAACAGAAAATATGAATCATTGGATATTAACTCGAACCTCAAAAAACAGCTCATTCCATCCAAGGGCCAGCATGCACTATTTACCTTAATGGTCCCACCAGCAACACGTAGCGCCCCCAGTTTAGGAATAATTTGGAAGGGAAATTCAGCCTTCTCCCAGTACTGTACCCAAGAGACAGAAAAAAAAAATTACTTTCTCAAGCAAATATTCATGTATTCATGGAGGGATGAAGAAATGGATGAAAATCTAGCAGCAAACATTTACTACAAAGCCATATAAACCACCTCTGTCATAACAGGGGCAATATCTCTTTCCATGCACTCTCTAACTTTACGGCGCAGAGCTTTCTCCTCAGCGCTCAGAAGATCATCAAAGTGATAATAGTCAGATACTGAAATTCAAAGAAAACTGAGTGAGGAAAATGGGAAATGGAACACTGAAGGTCAGCCTCCACAGAATCTAAGGACAACGTCCGTTAAGGCAACATATGCCTGAATGAAGAATGGGAGTTCTAGAATGGTTTAAACAGCCAAGATTTGAAGACTTCAGAGTTTTCAATTGAACACTACTTCCCTAGCACATTAGATTTAAGATTGTACTACTTGTATCGTACACAATTTAGACTCCTATCTATTTTCATGCTTCAGGCCCCCACGATTGTCATTGATGAGTTTAGCATTCAACCAGAAACTTAAAAACAACTTAATAAATAGGTTTCAGACAATCAAGACACTACATGTGGACCTTGGCAAATTCAGTACCACTGAAACTGGTGACCAAAGGAGGATTAAGGCTTAACTGAAAGTCAGGAAATCTTTAAATTTCACAATTAGCATATGGCATTCTTTTAACTAATATACAAAAGAGCTCAGATTGCAACTTCTCTTCAAAACCTATACATGAAGGAAAAAGGAACTAAAAACATCAAACAGAAACATATGCAGAAGAGGATCTTTCCCCATTCACTTGTAATAATGACAAAATAGAGCACATATCATCAATTCGCCAATGTTACATGTTGAACCTCTTTATCAACCTTGTGCAACCTCAGAGTAAAGAAATAGGATAAAGACTCCGACCACTAATGACAACACATCCTCAACAGAAAAACACTTCCAAAACCCTCAAAGTTTCACTCGGGAGCATTTGATTCGAGTAAGGGCCAACTTATCGAATGAAACATACAACGTCACTACTTGCATAGGAAATTTCACTGAGAACACAGCCAGTGAAGAGAGGGGCACTTTCTTCCTCTAATCAACTTCCAGAAAACATTCCTTCTTTTTTCAGCTTTTATTTTAAGAAACGAGAGCAAAAGAAATTAATAACAAAAATTTAGAAAGGAAGAACCTCAACAAATCGATAACCACAAGAACTTATACGTCAAGGTATCCACTTCAGCAATGCACCACACCTCTTCACATTTATATTTCCCTAGTTCCTAAATTAGGGTGTAGGTGAAAAAAACTGAATGCTTTTAAAATTATAACTAAACCTGAACGGAAAGATACTGAACTCAACCGAAATAACTGAATTGTAACACTACATATGAATTAAACACAGCGTTAGCCAAAAAAAAAAAAAACTAAAAACACCTGTGTTCCATTCAACTAGGAGGCTTTAGGGTCTGTTCTTTTCAGCATTAATAACTTGTCTTTTCAGTCCATTTCACCTCGTATCGTATCATTAAATCGTAAGCAGTTGTGACACCGATATCAATTCGTAATTTATTTTAATATCACCAGAAATGTCTCACAAGCTATTGATAAGATTTTTGAGCAATAGTTGTAGTTCTCATCACGCCACGTGTATTAACATAAATAAAAAGTGACAACAACATTAACAAAGACAATCACGCAACCATACATTTTCCCAGCTGGCATTACATTACATTACAAGCAATTAATTGAAGCCAACAAATTGTAATTTGTAAATTTAGAATTAATTGAGGTGAAACAATTCTCAGTACCGGACGGTGGAAATATAGATGCAGGTGTTGCTTGTGGAAATGCTAATGACATATCCAATGCTGGTAAATTATAATAAGATGTCCTGGCTTCTCCATTTTGATCGTCTGTGAGTAAAAATTAATATGAAAGATCAAGATAATAAGCATTAAAGAAAAAGATAAATTAGATTGACAGAAACTTAGCAAGGTGCATGCAGAAAAGGGAAATGAGAGGAGGAAAGTCAACGATAAGATAAAGAAGGTGAGTTTTAGTTTGAATTTTAATTAAATTAAATTATTACCTTTGGAGTTTGGAGGTGGTGATTTGTTCTGGATAGTCATGGCGCGGTGCAATTTTTAGAGAGAGAAGCAAAATGAGAAATTATGATCAAGGTTAGAGGAGATTTTTTCCGTTGATATTATATATGTACTTGGTACTATTTTTATTTTTAGTTAAATACGAGAAAGGTGACGGGGACAGGAGACTAGACACAGCGAATTTTATCCGTTTGTAGCGCGGAAAAATGGAGACGTAAATAAAAATGGAGATGCGGGGTATCGATCCCCGTACCTCTCGCATGCTAAGCGAGCGCTCTACCATCTGAGCTACATCCCCATTTATGACTGCTGTACACCTGTTGTTGAATTTTATCCCTCCACTCATGAAGCTGGTATCTCTTACGGAGTATCATACACAAATGCACAAGTTGCATATGAACTACAGTCAACAAATGTTACAAACCTCCTCTCCTTCTTCTCCAAAGCTGGTAGTTCCAAATTTACTGGCTTAACTGGTCAACTAATAAGGAACAAATGAGATCCACACACCTTTCAATCTGATATATGCTAAGGAGATGTGACTTGGTTTGACGCATTGGTTATCACTGATCTACCACGCACCTCTCCTTCTTTATCTGGACTTGAGACCAACAATGAATATTCGTTCACCTTCGTCTTCATAAGCGATCTCTTTTACTTCGCTTCTATTATAATTGATTGCACATCTTTATTGTTCCCATTTGTAGTCATACTTCATCTATTCGTTACAGAAAATACAAAATAATACTTCTAATAGCAAAAATGATAATGATAATGATAATAATAATAATAATAATAATAAGAATAATAAAGAATTTTAGCTAGAATATGATGAAAATACATTCTAATTGAATTCTTTTAGAACTCATTTTTAGTTTACGCACCATTCATACAACTCTTTTACAACTCATCCAAACTTATTTCTAAAACATTCTTCATTCAATACGATTTAGACAAAAATTACAAGTAGAATACTCGTATGATTACTTTACTTGAATATAATAACTTTATAAAATTGTACCATGATTCGTAGTGCAATTTATATAGCAAAATCAACTTATTTATTTCAAATGATTAGCGACAATTTTCACCGTTTCTCATTACATTAGAATACATTTTCTCTAGTTTCTATTTCTTTCTCTTCAATAATATTTTTTCCCGAGTCATAACATTTTTTTTTTGTTTTTTCGGAATCAAGTCTAGTTAAATTCATTGACAAAAAGATTCTAAAAAAAAACACTAGCCTCTACTAGGGGCCAGAGGTGGTAATCGTGTCGGGTTCGGATTCGTATCAAGTATAAACGGGTTAGAAAAGTCATGACCTGAACCTGACCCATTTATTAAACGGATTAGGACCCCTGACCTGAACCCGACCCGCTTAGTTAGCCGGGTTAGCCGTGTCACCCGTGACATGTTTACTTCAACATTATTAGTTGTTTACAAAATTGAAAAAAAAAAACATAATAACTCTATCAAAGACCCAAACGTCTTGGACAAGTTCGGGTTGGATCATAATGAGATATTAATGCCTCAAAGTGAAAAAAAAAATGTAATACATGATTGAAGAAGTAAAGTCAGTAATACACTAATACCCACCCGAAAGAGTGTGGCCAAAACAGAGATAAGAGATATTCAAATAAGGTTTAGATCATAATGGCCTAAGGGGGAGTGTCTGACTGATGAGTGATGAGTGATGAGAGTCTAGTATATTGAAATGGTGAGTGATGAGAGTCTGAGTGATGAAGGTATGCGAGCTGTGCAGTGCGGCGATTGAGGAGGAGAATGCAGGTTTGTTTTTGTTGTCTTTGTGAGTTGTTTTGTCAATCTTAGGCCTCGTTTGGTTTATCATGGGTTTCTTATTCCAATGGGAATGTTAAAATGATGGGAATAACAAAATGATGGGCAAGTTTAAAAATTGTTTGGTTGATGATAGGAAAGTGAATAACATGGGAAAGTACATGGAAATTCAACCATCTCTAAGGGGGACATGGTTTTTACTTTCCTCCAAATTGGTGGAAAGTAATTCCCATGAGTAAATAAAACCTATGATTTTAGTACAACCAAACAAGGCTAGATTTTTACATTCCTAGAAAAGTGAAAATCCCATGGGAATTGAAGGTTAGGTTTAGTGTTATTATTGGTAGGCTTTGTTTTTTGGGTTTAAAGTTTGACTCAGCCTTTTCATTCATGAGCTGAATCAAAGAAAAAGATTAGTATAATTTTTCAATTACAGGCTATAAGCCTAACATTGTAACAAAAATAATAATAAATCAACCTAAAATAAACAGTTAAACGGTAAACGGTAAACGGTAAACGGTTAATATCGTGTTGACCCATTTATTCTTCGGGTTAAACGGATCGAGTTTCAGGTCAAACACTTCAAACCTGTACCTAACCTTTTAATTATATGGCTCGTGTCGTGTTGACCCATTTACATAAACGGGTCGAGTTCTCTTGACCCAAACCCATTTATTTCGTGTCGTGTTCTCGTGTCGTGTCAACTTTTGCCAGACCTACTAGGGGCTGCCATTAATGCTCTATACACTAACGGTAAGCCCTCAAAAGTTCAAGTTCTTAGTATTTTTTAGTTTAGTTTCGGTTGTAGTACAAATAAAACTAGTCTCCTCTACAGTAGGAGTTTATTCAGTTATGAGAGTAATTGATGTTCTTATAGAGTTCAATGATCATATGGACCTACAAAGAGTTATGTTCATCAAGATGGAAAGATCAATATGAGGATCAAACATTCTTCAAAGCTATATAGGGATTTTCCGAACAAAGGCTACTCAACTGAAGACAACGATAAAAAGGAAGTCGTTCAAGTATAGAGGGATGCTACGAGTTACTATTTATTATCGAATGTATTCTGCTCTATTGATTTCATATTTTGAAGCTCTCTTTTCCCTTAAAAATAATGACAAAAAGATTCTTAAAACTAAAATTCACCTCACACAAAACAACAAAAAATAAAATAAAAGAAAAGGTTTAGCCAAATTTAAATGTTTGAAAGTTCAAATCTGAAACACATCATCATCGCAAGTGTTAAGTATTTAACTATTTATCCTTTGAATAAATCAGAGTGAGATTAAACATACAGATACAGAATTGCAGATACTCCAAATTGGCAATTTCTTTCGCTGCAGTTTGTTCAGCTGAGCTTAAACAAACCCAAACCCAAACACAAACACGACCAAACCAAAACTATCAATTCCCTTAATTTATCATCATCCCCTCATTTAGCCTCAACCATGTTCGCAAAGCGCATATTACAGAAAGCAACTCATCACCACCACAACCACCACCATCGGGTAATTAAATTTATCGTCGCAATTCACTGCACATTTTAATTATAATCGCTGCTTTTATTTTTATTTTGACTTGTTCTTGTTATTGTTATTGCTGATTATATCGACAAATGATGATGATGATGATGATGATGATGATATTGAATATTTGAATAATGCCAGCTAGGAACACTTAAGCCGGATGACGTGGATCCGCACATTCGGACTCATTTGGGCGTTCCCAGCACTGCTTCTATCTTGGCCGTTGATCGCATTCAGCGATTGTTGGCCATTGGTACACTGTGAGTTTCAAATTTCATTTCATTTATTCATTGACTTTCTATTTTTGTAGTTTTGATTGTGTGCATTATTTGATTGGAACTGAAAACTCCTAATTTAACCGAACCAAACCGAACTGAACTGAATTGGATATTATTATAGAATTAGAATTAAGTCTCGGAGAATAGGCCCTTTAGTTTAGTAGACATGAGAGATGGGATGGCGGACCGATAGTTACGTAGATTAAGGGTGTGTTTTGTTTGTCTGTAAGACCTGACTAAAATTACTGAATTTCAAACAAACAAAAAACTGAAGGCAGTTAAAATATTTAACTAAAATTGATGTAACACTAGAGACGAACAAAACACAAACCTAATTCTATTCTAGTACTCCTACTTTTAAATTAGTTGTCCACTCGATAGTTACACTGGAAAAGCGATAAAATGGATGGGAGGGAATGTTAGGGTTTACGGAAAATTGTTTTAAGGATTGGAAGGATGTATTCTAGGAATAATGGCGTGGTGGAGCTGGCACTTATCATGAGGATGAGGTGTTAAGTGTGTATCAGCAGAAGATGATTTGGTTAGAAGTGTGACTTTGATTGTTTGTTTTCTTTTGTGTGCAGTGATGGTAGGATAAAAGTTATTGGAGGAGACAACATCGAAGGTCTTCTTATTTCCCCAAAACAAATGCCATACAAATATTTGGAGGTATGGAACTACATATCTGTTGTACTCGCTCAATAAACAATGGCAATGGCCTTATAAATATAGTGTCTCAGCTCTTTGGTGGAGCAACGGAATCACTTTCCATGTATCATAAAGGATAACACTCGATGGGGAATTGAGGAGATTGAAGATATATTCTGATATCATTAACTACAACTGTAGCTCCACCATGAACTTCTCTGTAATAATGGAGACTCCTTGTTTGAGTATGTGAAGAGTAGTGAACTCTTGATCCTCCTCGCTAACAAAAATTAGCTTTGTCCACCGTTTTTGTTGGCACCAAGTATAAGAAGAGAAGTCAACTTCTAGCTGTTCTGTATTTGAGGTTTATCTCGTTTCGTATGTCATGATTCACTTGATGGCTATGAGTGAACATAATGCTAAATGTCACCCACCTGCTTTCGTTATCAAAAAGCTGTTCTTTTTCTTTTTCTTTTGTGTATATTTATTGGAAGGGTGGTGGGGTGGTTGGTTACTTAAGATTGGGGTATGCCCATTATGTGGGCAATATGCTCGGCTAAGCATTTTCAATTTTATGTTTTCTCTGTTGGCAGTTCCTAGAAAACCGAGGTTACTTGGTTGGCATCTCCAATGATAACGAATTGCAGGTAAATTTTACGAGTTTGTTCTGCTTTTATGCCATAATTTGATATTCTTTGTTTCGGCTTTCTCTGCCAATTTGAATACTAGTGAAAGTAAACTTTGTTAGATTGGCTGACATTTTGAAACTGCTGAGGTTCTATTTCCCATTTCTTTCTTTTTCTTAATTTAGAAAAGTGTACTGATATTCTATGGTACATAGGCTGATTTTTCTATAGCATCATGATCACATGCTACCTTTGGTTTCCAGGTGTGGAATCTGGAGCGCAGGTCTATCACATATAGTCTGCAATGGGAGTCCAATATAACCGCTTTCTCTGTAATTTCTGGTTCCCTGTTCATGTATACCACTAGAACTGAGCCTTTTCCTCTATCTCAATTTTTTTTTGTTATCGTTTTCTATTAGAAAGAGGGGCTATGGTGTGTGTTCTAAAACTGATGTGTTTCCTTGTGCAGGTTTGTTGGTGATGAGCATGGGTTGGTGTCTGTGATTAAATTTGCTGATGACGATGATAAACTGAGATATCTACCGTATCATATTTCTCCTGAGTATATAGTTGGTGACTGCATGCATCCTTTACCCTATTCTTTCTTGCCCTTAAAATGTTTTTGACAATATTTGGATGGATCAATAATACCAACGTACTTTTCCGGCTTACAGAAAAGGCTGGAATCTCATTCCGTGATGATCAACCTGTTGTTGGAGTTCTTCCTCAACCCTGTTCTTTTGGCAACAGGCAAGTCTTACGTAGTTTGATTGAAAAAATGTTGTATTGGTTGTGTCATCTGATGGACAAGTCAACCAATGTGGTTGAATTAGCCTTCAATCTTTCTATTGAAATGCTAGAAGAGAAGTGGAAACTTGTGTATTATGATCAAATATTTTGATTTTTATTGTTTGATTAACTTGCAGGTTACTGATTGCTTATCAGTATGGGTTAATTGTTTTATGGGATATTTCTGAAGGCAAAGTAGTAGTCTTTAAAGGTGACAAGGATTTGCAAGTCAAGGATGACTCAGCTGATTCTGCTAGTAACTTAGACACTGAACCCCTTGATGATGGATTTGAAAACATGCAAGAAAAAGAGATTAGTGCTCTTTGTTGGGCTTCGTCTTGTGGGTCAATACTTGCAGTAGGATATGTTGATGGAGACATTTTGCTCTGGAACGTAGCATCGGATGCTTTGTCTGTAAGTAAGAAAGGTGGTCTATCATGTAATGACATAGTGAAGATTCAATTAGCCTCAACTGAGAAGAGACTGCCTGTCATTGTTCTACGTTGGAGTGAAAAATTGGAAAACGTCGGTGAAGGGCAACTGTATGTCTATGGCGGCAATGAGATAGGATCTGAAGAAGTTATAACGGTTGGTTGCTAACTTGAAGTTTCTTTGTTATCCGTGTTCTACCGCCTGTTTGTGTGTGTGTGTGTGTGTGCATATGTGGTCCTACCTTTCTTTTTTGTCCCTTTATTTGTAGAATAGGCGTATCTTAGGAAAACTTTAGGCAACTACTGGTTATTCAAAATTGTCTGGCTTTAACATGAGAACAATAACATCGCACTACAGTCTTGTTATTTGGTGCAATTTCTGTAGTTCCGTGGTATAATTTATTTTATTTGTTATATGGTCTCAACCACAGCATAATGAATACACCATGCCAATGTTTCTCGAGTCTTGTTAGCACCTGTAGTCTTTTGACTTCTACTGACAATTGGACGAGTTAATAAATGGACATTATGGGACTTTTGGAGTTAATAAATGGACATTGTGGGACTTTTGGGCTTGACAAATAGCAATGCAGCATTGAATTAACTAGATGTTTATGCAGGAGACTCATCACTTATCTGGTTGCTGTCTGTGTTTTAAAAATACCTGAATGATGGGCAGGTTCAGATTGATAAGGTTGGAACTTGAGAGTCTTGGAGTAAAACTGTATACTCGGTCATCTAATATGATTAGGATTATTTTATGGGGCATTATATCTTCAAGCCAATCTATGAAACCCCTCAGAAAAGTGTAAGTTAACTTATTCGAAAACATGAAGCTCACAGGCAGATTTTCGGACATGAAAGTGCGCAGGTATTGTCGGGGGCCTCGGGGCTCAGGGTGAGACAGATATGGTCCAGAGTTTATATAACTGCATTTCTTACTGTTCATTGAGACTGATTCCTTCCATGCTGGTACAAGATTAGCTTGACAATCCATGTTGCAAGACAGCATTTAGGTTTGACACTGAAGTCCGTAAAGGTTGTATTTTCGAGCAGTCATTTCAGGTTTTTTGATTGCCCTCCCCTTTTGTTTCCATGTCTTGTTCTGTATTTGTCAGGTGTGGACTCTTTTTTCTGTCATGCTCTTGCTTGTTAGACCTTTTTGTTGTGGTTGGCGGCTGTCCATATTGGCATCATTTACAATCACTGATTCTGTAGTTGTCATTGGTTTCAGATAGTGAGCCTTCATTGGTCACATGGACTGGAAGCGCTAAAAAGTGTTCGTCGTGTGGATCTTTCCCTCATTGGCTCCTTTGCAGATATGATTTTGTTATCTTCCCTTGCGGCATCAGCAAAGAGCCACTTTGATGGCCTGTTTGTATTGACTAGCCCTGGCAAGTTGCAGTTTTATGCTGCAGAGACCATGTCTTCTTTGGCTCCCCATCCTGAGAGGAAACTGTCTGTATCTGGTATAGAGCCTGCTATGGTTGTACCTATCTGCAATCCACAAATTACTTCCACAAAGCTCAGTTCATTACCATGTGATGTGAATTGGTCTGCATGGCTATCAGAGGTAATACATTCCTTCAACTAGTTGATGAAAAATAATGTTAGAATTTTTAATTCAACTCTTTTTTTTTCTATCGTAAGTGTAGTTATCTGCAGCGGTTGCTGCATCTGACCCTACTGCAGCAAAGCAATGGCCATTGACTGGGGGCATACAACATAAACTAACCCCTGCAGAAGATACCCTACAGAAACAAGTTTACATAGTTGGATATCAAGATGGATCTGTTCGCCTTTGGGATGCTTCTAATCCTGTCTTATCCCTTCTGTCAGTTTTAGAAGGTCAGGTTAGTGATTCAGCATGTTCTTTGTCTAGAATCCTAATTTGTGCTGGATTTCTAGTCAGATACTCAGATGTTCTTTGTCTCCCGATTTCTCAAATCGGGCTAAGGCTCCGTACATCAGGCTCCCTCAGTACCCCATCAAGGATGGGACACACTGTGATGTTGTTGTTGTTGTTGTTGTATACTCAGATGTTCTTAGAAAGAAATTATTTTCTATTGTTTGTAGGTGTATGGTACTGAAGTTTCTGGTCCGGCTGCCTCTGTAACGAAATTAGATTTCTGTGCAGCTGTAAGAAGTTTGGCTGTTGGCACTGAGTGTGGGGTGGTAAGCTCCGTGTGTTATGTCTTCGAATTATATGTTTCGCACTGCCTGTGGGGTCAACTGGTCAAGCCCAGTACCACTATGAGGCTACCAGCTTTACGCAGTCTGTTTGTGATTGTCTTTTAGGTGCGTGTTTATGATCTCAATAGTGAGGCAGAGAGTTCAAAGCTTCATCTAATCAAGCAGTCTAAGCAAGAAGGTGACCTGAATGTCTCTTACCATGTGTATAGACTATAGAGGTCTTCTTAATTTTGGCTGCTGCCGATCATGATATTTTTGTCCTGTTTAGCATTGTTGACTTTGTGAAGTTTGATTACAGTAATTGATGTGCCTCCAAGAAAGGGACCTCAATGCATAGCTGAATTCTCCTTTATGAATTCTCCTGTGCGGTCACTGCAGTTTTCTTCATCTGGAACCAAACTCGCTGTGGGTTTTGAGAGCAGTCATGTTAGTATTTCTCCAATGACTGGTCATCTCTTGAGATAGAAAACTACAAAATCGAAACAATTTAGTTCTTATCCCCCCCC